>CM055125.1:17174118-17308518 GCA_029206835.1 Rana muscosa | reverse complement strand
CCCCCCCCATACACCACATCCTCCATAATCCCCCCCCCCATACACCACATCCCTCCATAATCCCCCCCCCCCCCCATACACCCATCCTCCATAATCCCCCCCCCCATACACCACATCCTCCATAATCCCCCCCCATACACCACATCCTCCATAATCCCCCCCCATACACCACATCCTCCATAATCCCCCCCCCATACACCACATCCTCCATAATCCCCCCCCACCACACCTCAATCCCCCCCTCACCACAACTCCATAATCCCCCCCCATACACCACATCCTCCATAATCCCCCCCCATACACCACATCCTCCATAATCCCCCCCCATACACCCACATCCTCCATAATCCCCCCCCATACACCACATCCTCCATAATCCCCCCCCCATACACCACATCCTCCATAACCCCCCCCATACACCACTATCCTCCATAATCCCCCCCATACACCACATCCTCCATAATCCCCCCCATACACCACATCCTCCATAATCCCCCCCATCCTCCATAATCCCCCCATACACCACATCCTCCATAATCCCCCCCCATACCACCATAATCCCCCATCCTCCGCACACCCTCTATAATCCCCCCATCCTTCATAATCCCCCCCATACACACCACATCCTTCATAATCCCCCCCATACACCACAGCCCTCCATAATCCCCCCCCATACACTGCACACCCTCTATAATCCCCCCATCCTCCATAATCCCCATCCTCCATAATACCCCCCCCATACCCTCTATAATCCCCCCCCATACTCCATAATCCCCACAATCCTCCATAATCCCCCACATCCTCCATAATCCCCCCCATACACCACACATCCTCCATAATCCCCCCCATACACCACACATCCTCCATAATCCCCCCCATACACCCACACATCCTCCATAATCCCCCCCATACACCACACATCCTCCATAATCCCCCCCCATCCTCCCCCTCCCATACACCACACATCCTCCATAATCCCCCCCCCATACACCACACATCCTCCATAATCCCCCCCCATACATCCTCCATAATCCCCCCCATACATCCTCCATAATCCCCCCCATACACCACACACATCCTCCATAATCCCCCCCCCATAATCCCCACCATCCCTCCATAAGCCCCACCATCCACCCCCCATAATCCATAATCCCCCTCCCATACACCCCACATAACCCCCCCCCCATACACCGCACACCCTCTATAATACCCCCCCTCCATCTTCTATAATCCCCCCATCCTCTATAACCCCCCCCCCCCCCATTCTCGATAACCCCCCATCCTCTATAACCCCCCCCCCAATACACCCCATATCCTCTATAATCCCCCCATACACCCCGCGTCCTCTATACCCCCCCCCCACCCCTCCATACACCGCACATCCTCTATAATCCCCCCCCCCCCTCCATAACACACTGAGTATTCTCTCACACACCGTGCAGGGCCGGGCTCCGTGCTCGTACACCCGACCGGTGCTCCCCCTACTCCAGCCCGCTACACGCCGCTCTTCCTGTCTGCTTCTTTCTTTCAGTTCGTTTCTCCCGCACAGCCAGATCGCCCCGCCCCCTCCGAAATATTTGAGTGTAAACATCCGCCTCGTGCGAGACCTTGCCCAATCACCATGAGGGCGCGGCTGAAGGCTAGTTTTTTTTTTTTTTTTTTCTCTCTCCCACAAATAGCTTAATTGAGATAGTTGAGCCAGGACAGTGTGACAGAGATGTCAGGAGTGTGATGGTACCACAGGGGCGGGCTGGGGATGCAAAGTGGCAATTTCCTCCCGGTGTAGCATGCATATCACTAGGCAGACAGGAACTCCATCTAGATGACAGCAGCTGAGGGACATGACCAGGGCTCACGGCGGACACCTAGGCTGGTTGTGAGGGGACAGCATCAAGCTGTATCACTTACACACAGTCTGGATGTTTGGCACAGGTTCCGGGACGTATATCTCGGGACTGGTTCACTGCTGAAAGCTCCAAGGGGTCTCATTAGATTGCCCCAACGCTTTCCAACAAAATATTTTTACGGCCAGTAATTCGGTAACCGGTACACCGGTAAAAACTTCCACACCTCCCGCCTCGGCCACGGCTCTTAAAAATACACCGACAACCGAGAGGTGGTAGGCACACTCCTTGGGGACTCAGGTTCCGAAGGTGGGGTCCAGGGAACCGATGGGCCCGACCGGGTATCGGCTGCCCAAACCTAACCAGAAAATTACCGTTTAACATGGGAGTCTATGGTGTGGTTGGTCGGCTTTGGAAAAGCGGTGCTCCCAGTCTTACGTTCTCCGGTCCCCAGACTTGGCACACCGGTAGAGGAGGAATGGGGCTACATGTGTGCCAAGTTTGGGCTCCAGGGGACGGCTGGCAGGTACCGAGTCCCCCAAAGACGGTCACTCCAAAACACCGATTTAACATTGGCGCCTATGGGAAAATCGGGGTCAGCTTGGGACACGGTTGCTACTCGGCCATAGGTCCCAGTGACCCCCAAACTTGGCATGCACGTTCTCGAAATATGTGCCTACCAGAGGGCGAAGAAAGTGAGTCACTACCGGTTATGGTTCGGGAGAACTGGACGTGTAAATTTGGGTGTTTTTTGGGGCCAAAAAATCTGAGGTGGTTCCCTATTGACTTTAATGGAGAAAAACGTTATTCGGTGAATAACTTTCGAACCCAATGGGCTACCGACTCCAAACTTGGGGAACATACACCTAAATACAACCTAAATAGCACACGAACCCCTGATAAATGGATGGGGTTTCAGGGACCTTTTGCCGGGGAGTTACTGGTCACACCAAGGTACCCTCTTTCACGGTAACTGTACTCCGGGCCATGGGTCACAAAAATACCACACTTCATGGTGCTGTAGGGGGCCTCTAACGGTACCCACACACCAAGTTTGGGCTTGGTACCCCAAGCAGAAGGTTCCAGTAAACGGAAAAGTGCACTTTGAACCAGTATAGCTCGGGGACCCGGTTTACCGCAGGAGAGTTTCAGGGGGTCTCTTTAGATTGCCGCAACGCTTTACAACAAAATGAGACCCCCACCGATTTTTAAGGTCGGTATTCGGTAACCAGTACGACGGTAAAAACTTCCACACCTACTGCCTCGGCCACGAGTCTTAAAATACACCGACCTGAGAGGTGGTAAGCCCACTCCTTGGGGACTCAGGCTCCAAAGGTGGGGTCCAGGGAACGGTACCGGTTGCCACACCTAACCGGAAAATTACTATTTAACATGGGAGTCTGTGGCGGGGGGTGGTCGGCTTTGGAAAAGCGGTGCTTGCGTGCCCCAATCCTCAGACTTGGCACACTGGTATAGGAGGAATGGGGTTACATGTGTGCCAAGTTTGGGCTCCAGGGGACATACGGCCGGCAGGTACCGACATCCCAAAGACGGTCACTCCAAAACACAGATTTAACATTGGCGCCTATGGGAAAATCGGGTCAGCTTGGGACACGGTTGCTACTCGGCCATAGGTCCCAGTGACCCCCAAACTTGGCATGCACGTTCCCGAGGGGACAGGTGTAGCATGAATATCACTATCCCCTGTGGCTCACGGCGGACACATAGGCTGCTTGCGAGGAGGGGACAGGTGTAGCATGAACATCACTATCCCCTGTGGCTCACGGCGGACACATAGGCTGCTTGCGAGGAGGGGACAGGTGTAGCATGAATATCACTATCCCCTGTGGCTCACAGCGGACTCATAGGCTGCTTGCGAGGGGGGGCACTGACCCCTGTATGATGGAGGAGGAGGGGGCACTGATCCCTGTATGATGGAGGAGGAGGAGGGGGGCACTGATCCCTGTATGATGGAGGAGGAGGAGATCGGTGCAGATCGGTATACCATGAAAGATGGTATCCCCTCCCGCTCCTGTCATGCTGTGTCCCCCGCTACTGTCATGTGTGCAGATCAAACTTTCCCTTTATGTCTTGTTCGCACCATCTTTCATGGAATAAATGAGGTGAGCAATGCTGGGGTACACTGACCACTGTATGATGGATGAGGGGGGGCACTGACCCCTGTATGATGGAGGAGGGGGGACGGGGACACTGACCCCTGTATGCTGGAGGAGGGGGGGACGGATACTGACCCCTGTATGATGGAGGAGGGGTCAGTGCCCCCCCTCCTCCATCATCATACAGGGGTCAGTGCCCCCCTCCTCCATCATCATACAGGGGTCAGTGCCCCCCTCCTTCTCCTCCATCATACAGGGATCAGTACCCCCCTCCTCCTCCATCATACAGGGATCAGTGCCCCCATCCTCCTCCATCATACAGGGGTCAGTGTCGTCCTCCATCATACAGGGATCAGTGTCCTCCTCCATCATACAGGGATCAGTGCCCCCCTCCTCCTCCTCCTCCATCATACAGGGATCAGTGCCCCCATCCTCCTCCTCCTCCATCATACAGGGATCAGTGTCCTCCTCCATCATACAGGGAGCAGTGCCCCCTCCTCCTCCTCCATCATACAGGGATCAGTGCCCTCCTCCTCCTCCATCATACAGGGGTCAGTGCCCCCCCCTCCTCCATCATACAGGGATCAGTGCCCCCCTCCTCCTCCATCATACAGGGATCAGTGCCCCCCTCCTCCTCCATCATACAGGGATCAGTGTCCTCCTCCATCATACAGGGATCAGTGCCCCCATCCTCTTCCTCCTCCATCATACAGGGATCAGTGTCCTCCTCCATCATACAGGGATCAGTGCCCCCTCCTCCTCCTCCATCATACAGGGATCAGTGCCCTCCTCCTCCTCCATCATACAGGGGTCAGTGCCCCCCCTCCTCCATCATACAGGGATCAGTGCCCCCCTCCTCCTCCATCATACAGGGATCAGTGCCCTCCTCCTCCTCCATCATACAGGTGTCAGTGCCCCTCCTCCTCCATCATACAGGGATCAGTGTCGTCGTCCTCCTCCATCATACAGGCGTCAGTGCCCCCCCCCCTCCATCATATCCATGGTGTGCTCCCTGTGATATCCATGGTGTGCCCCCATCCAGCCTGTGTGTATGTGATACAGCTTGTTGCTGTCCCTAGTGATATTCATGCTACACCTGTCCCCTCCTCGCAAGCACCCTATGTGTCCGCCGTGAGCCACAGGGGATAGTGATATTCATGGTACAGCTGTCCCCTCCTCGCAAGCACCCTATGTGTCTGCCGTGAGCCACAGGGGATAGTGATCTTCATGCTACACCTGTCCCCTCCTCGCAAGCAGCCTATGTGTCCGCTGTGAGCCACAGGGGATAGTGATATTCATGGTACATCCGTCCCCCTCCTCGCAAGCAGCCTATGTGTCCGCCGTGAGCCACAGGGGATAGTGATCTTCATGCTACACCTGTCCCCTCCTCGCAAGCAGCCTATCTGTCCGCCGTGAGCCCTCACCATGTCCCGCAGGTGCTGCCATCTAGATGGAGTTCGTGTCTTCCTCTGTGTAGTCGATAGATCAGCGTGTGAGGGGTTAATCCGAGTCAGCTGTAGACATCGTGAGCAGCTCTGCACTCGGTTTCTTTGGTCACAAAGCGGCGCATGTGCAGTAGCGTCAGGGGGTAGCGTCTCACACGGGGTAGTGATATGCATGCTACACCGGTACCCGGCCGGCCGTATGTCCCCATGACTCCAAACTTGCCATGAATGTAGCCTAGAGTGTCCCCTACCAGTGTGCCAAGTTAATGGGTTCTGAAATATCATATCCCAAGCTGGCCATCCCCCCACCCTTTGAAGCCAGTGTCAAATGGCCATTTTTCCGGGTACATGTTTTGGTTTTACCGGTCTCTTTGGGCAACCGGTACCGGCCTGGAGCCCAAACTTAGCACACATGTAGCCCCAGTCCTCCTCTACCGATGTGCCAAGTCTGGGGACCACCGATTTTTCAAAGCCGACCAACCCTGCCATAGACTCCCATGTTAAATTTTCAATTCTCGGTTAACTTTGGGGAGTCGATACTGGCCGGCCGTTGGTCTCCTGGAGCCCAAAGGTGGCACACATGTAGCCCCTTTCCTCCTCTACCGGTGTGCCAAGTCTGAGGACTGGGTCACGTAAGCACCGCTTTTCCAAAGCTGACCACCCCCCGCCATAGATTCCCATGTTAAACGGTAATTTTCCGGTTTCCAAATTTACACGTTCGGTTCTCCCGAACCGTAACCGGTAGTGACTCACTTTCTTCGCCCTCTGGTAGGCACATATTTCGGGAACGTGCATGCCAAGTTTGGGGGTCACTGGGACTTATGGCTGAGTAGCAACCGTGTCCCAAGCTGACCCGGCATACACCTACCCTGCATTCACCCACCCTGCATTCACCCACCCTGCATTCACCCACCCTGCGTACACCCACCCTGCATACACTCACCCTGCATTCACCCACCCTGCATTCACCCACCCTGCACTCACCCACCCTGCACACACCCACCCTGCATTCACCCACCCTGCATCGGTCATCACCCATCACACCTCTCTATTACCGTTCAGGCCAATGTACACTGCATTATATGTCACCATACCCTGTGTGCACTCCTCATACCCTTCACATATCCATTACACCTGCTCAACTACAGACGACTGACTATTGCACAACTATCCACTCCCTGCAGAGCCCTGACACCACCCAACTAGGGTTGCCACCTAATCCTTTTAAACCCGAACACATGTTAATTACACCGGTTCCGAGTCTAATTTGATGCCGATAAGGCACCAAGTGAGTTTAATTACCACATTAATCAGCCACAGAACCTGTGTAATTCATGTGTGTTCGGGTTTAAAGGGATGAAGTGGCAACCCCACACCCAACACTCCCCATTACACCCTATTATACTCTGTATACACCAATCACACCCCAACACTACCAACACCACTCACCACAGATCCCAACCTACTATACTCTGCATACACCAGTCACATAAGAACTCTTGCACCTCTCACCACCCATCACACTTCACACCTTCTTACAGCTATGGCCCCCCATCACACCCTGTCCTACCTTGTATACACCCATCACACACTGCCTTATACAATGAGTACTCCCCTCTTTCTTTGTCACCACCCTTTACAGCCTGGTTGCAACCATCACCATGCAACCTACCACCCCTCCCCTAAATATACAACACTCAAACCCTTCATACACCTGCTCATTGCAATCATATGCAATCCATAATTTTATCGTCTTTTTATTTTTTTGCTTTAAAAAAAAGTTTTTCTTAGTTTCTATCAGAAAATTTTGTAAATAAGTAATTTTTCTCCTTCACTGATGAGGCGGCACTGATTAGGTGGCACTGATGTGGAGGCACTAATATGCCGCACAGATAGGTGGCACTGATGGGAAAGCACTGAAAGGCAGCACTGATTGGTGTCTCTGATGGGCACTGATTGGTGTCTCCGATGGGCACAGACTAGCATCACTTGCTGGGCACTGTTGGGGCTGCACTGATGATCAGTGCCCTTTTTACCTGTACGAGTCTCCCCTGAGAGGAGATGCCACCGATCCTCTCTCCTCTCCTCACACTCTGTCAGTGTGAGGCAAGGAGAGCCGATAAACCCGACTTCTGCATTTAAACGTGATTGGGCACAGCGGATCACATGGGTAATGAATGGTGAGCTGATTCAGTGGTTCAAGGGGCCACTTGACTGGACTTCCCTCCCAGGCCTAAGGCTGCCAGCCCTCCCCGACTCCTCGGGTCTTGACTGATGCAGCAGCCACAAGAGACTATGCGGAAATTTTTGGCACTCACTGGCTAGAAGGGCCATGGCCGGACGAGATACTGGCCATTCCAGGGTTTGCGGAGACATAAGCATTGTTTGAGATTTACCCCATAGTGTC
The DNA here is from genome assembly GCA_029206835.1 of Rana muscosa. NCBI lineage: Eukaryota > Metazoa > Chordata > Amphibia > Anura > Ranidae > Rana > Rana muscosa. Next base: position 17,300,705 of record CM055125.1, on the reverse strand, counting down.
GGCAGCGCAGGTGTGGGGTCACTTTTGGACAGGTAAAACTGTAGTTTTTGCCACAGACAATCAGGCTAACAAAGGCAGGTCCAGGTCATCACTCATCATGTCTTTTCTTTGTAGGCTTATTTGGCTGTCCCTCCAGTCTAATTTCCATATACACTTTAGGTTCATCAGTGGGGAAGAGAATACAGCAGCAGATGCTCTGTCTCGTTTTAACAAACCGCTATTTTTCCGGCAGGTTCCAGACGCAGACACCTGTGTCACACCGTCCCCGCATTTCTCGCTGTTAACGATGGGCTAGATACTCACTGGGCCGACGCAGCAGCTTTGATCGACAATTCATTATCAATTAACACCAGGAAGGCTTATGACGTGGCCTGGAATACTTTTCAGGCTTTCCAGTTATGATATCCTAGGATTGATTGCTAAAACATTCAATATCTACTTGTTTTCATTGCCTACTGCCACTCACAGCTTAAGCTGTCCCACAGCACTATTAAGACATATCTGGCAGGCAGGGCCGCCACCAGGAATTTTGGGGCCCCTTACACAGCTTCAGGCATGGGCCCCCTGGAGCAGAGGAGAACTGGGGGGGGGGGGGTGCTGCCGCCGTGAATTGAGGTGCTGACGAACAAAAAAAGAACAATCCGGGGCTCTGGGGACCTCTGGACCCCTTACAAATAAAAAATATATATATATATATTTTTATATTAAAAAAAAGGGGGGGTTGCAATCCGGGGCCCTGAGGACCTCCGGGCCTCTGGGCCCCTTACAAAAAATAAAGAAAAAAAAAATGAAAAAATAAATAAATATATATATATATTTTTAATAAAAAATACATAAAAAAGGGGGGTTACCATCCGGGGCCCTGGGGACCTCCGGGCCTCTGGGGACCTCTGGGCCCCTTACAAAAAATAAATAATTTTTTTTTTTTATAAAAAATACACAAAAAAGAGGGGTTGCCATCCGGGCCCCTTACAGGTGTACTGCCTGTACCCCCCTGATGGCGGTGTCAGGTTACCTGTGGCCAGATGACAGATGCACACCGTAGGGGGTCAGGAGTGCACCACAAGGTAGTGAACCCTATGACTGACTGCTGCGGATAGGAAACTAGGTGGTTGTGGAAAGCGGGACCAGAGGAGCACAACCGGGATCCTACAGGAAGCTAGAGCCGAGATTCCCCAGGGCACGGAGTCTAAGACCCAGCAGGTCTTCTCCAGAGCCTCTAGTGGTGAGGATGTTACGCTGCAGCTAGGTCCAGGTCGCGACCCCTAGAGTCTCCTAGCTCACGCCTCGTAGGGAAGGAGGAAAGAGGGGAAGCAGCAACTCAGGATACAAGAATAGCGAAGGACAAGCCGAAGGTCAAGGGTCACAAGCAGACAAGGATAAACGAAGGACAAGCCGAAGGTCAAGGGACTCAAGCAGACAGGGATAGTCAGGAACAAGCCAATATTGTAACAGAGAGACAGACGTAGCACGCGGCAGGCAGGAACCCAAACACACAATGCTTAACAAACACGTTGATCAGCAAAGCAGGCTTGCAGTGCACAGGTTAATATAGTGTTCAGTGATAGGGCCTGGGGTGGAGTCAGGCTGGGAGGAGATTATAAAGGAAGCCAGGTGAAGGGGTCTGGCCTCTAAGATGAACACATGAGGAGGAAAGGTAAGATGGCAGACAGACATTAGTGCATATCCATGACAGGCGGCCCTGCTGGCAGGAATCATTTTTTGTCCTTACGGAACCCCAATAGGCCATCCATATTTACAGCACATCCCATTAAGGCCATTCTAAAGGGGATTAAGAAGAATAGCCCTCCTACCACGGTTAGGAGACTCCCCATCACAGGGCATATATTTTGGAGCATGTCCGATATACTTACCAGGTTCCCTTTTCGGGCTGCTCCCTAGCTTGGTTCTTAACCACTTTAAGACTGGACCTATTTTTCAAACTTGTTGTTTACAAGTTAAAATCAGTTTTCTTTGCTAGAAAATTACTTAGAACCCCCAACCATTATATATATATATCTAGCACACCCACCTATCCCCCTCCTGCATTAAACTCGGCTCCTCGCAGGGGGAGACAGGCACACCGCACTATCAGCCCATACCCTTCTGTGTTAAGAGGTTAGGCGGTGTTGTTTTTGGGCCTTGTCTGCAGCCAGAGTCCAAAGTCCTCCTGAGTATGATTCTCACCTCTACAGTGGGTAGATGCAAGTCCTTAACTTCCCCAGGAACGTGAATGTCCACACCAGCTGAAAGTCCAACTCAATATTTATTTTCACTTGCATAGCACATAGCCTCTTTAATAGGAGAAAGGTTGGAGCAAAGACACAGGACAGCTTAAGGTGTGGAGGAGGTCCAGGCACAAACGTAGCTCAAACTCTTCTGACTGTTCAGGTTTCTCAAACAGTTTTGGCGCATGGTCTCTGCCACAGACCCTGAGGTTGGTCTCTGCCACAGACCTTGTGAATAAGGTCACTGCCACTGACCTGGTGAACCTTGGTTTCTTCCTAGAACATGGCCCCTTTCAGGGAGAAGACGTCCCCCCAGAGAGTCAACAGACCCTTCCTTCACCGTGACCACAGCACCGGTCCCTCGGAACAGATCCTCCCTTCTCTTAGGGCGCGGGTTCCCTCGCAAGGCGGCACCCTGGACTCCTCGATCCCTAGTGGACCCCAGTCGAAGGTTGCTGGGACCCAGGCCATTGCTGCAGCTCCTGGGTCTCCATCCATACCCAGGCAGTCAGAAACAGTGAGATAGTACCTCACCCCAGGCTAAAGGTGCCTGAGGTGGAACTGGAACAAGGCCTCCGGGCCTAGGGCACCCGGAGATGACACACATAAGCCCAGGCTGAAGGTGCCTGGGCGTCGACCGACCTCCTTCAGAAGATGTCAGCCCCTTTTATTTCCCCTCCTGGCATGCACAGCAGGTTCCCCGCCCCACTGTACAGCTGCCAAGAGGGGTCACAAAAGGCACAGCACTGTGCTCGTGGTTCAACCCTGGCCCAGAATGGCAGCGCCACCCACAGGTCACATCACCAGCATTAACCCCTGAGAACAAAAATGGTCCATAACTCCTAACAATTCAAGGTGTCTAAGCCTGGTTACCACTCAGACACTTCCCCTAAATTGAACACAGCCGCTACACATTCCCCCTAGTAATGGACACTGGTCCCCAGTGTCTGGAGCAAACCCATGCCTCCTGAACCCGAGTAAGCATAGGCCTGGTCCAGAGACCAGGAAAAAAAATCAAAAACAAATTTAAAACTGCTTGTTTGTGCCGGAACCTAACATGGGGAAAAGGGAATTAAAAGCAGAAATGAAAGAAGATCAGTAAAACATAATGTGCACATCACAGTCTCAAATGTCACATAAACATATTCTCAATCATTACATTCCCTCTCTGTCTGCACTAGTCAAAACCACCCCGTTCTTAGTGTTTTGCTTGGTATCCACCTGCAGAGGGAGAAAGCACATACATATTCAAACACATTCACAGCAGAAGTGAAAAGTTTCCCCCTGGAGGAACAATCTTTCCCTTCTAAAAGTAAAACACATTTTTTTTTTTTTACTTAAAACCAGAGTCTCTTCCTTTTCCTTTTGTTTTTAGACAATGCAACACCGCCACCTAGTGGGAGTGCCATCGTCAGAACACTCGTCCTGAAGGAAAACTTTACTTTTTACTTGGCAAAACTTCCTCTTCTTCTTCTTTGGCCCTGCTCTGAACTATTCTACCCCAAAGTCCTTGTGTCTTTGAAGTGTGGAGAGAGGGGGAAAAAACAAAAACTATGGAGTGGGTATTCCTGCGCTACCAATCTGGAGGAGTGTAGGGGTGAATGAAACTATCGCAAGCACCTAGCAGGTTAATCCTAACCTGATAAAGTAAAAGATCTAGATGGAGGGGGTGGTGCTGCGCTGTTTCTAATATTACATATAATTATAATGATAAAATAATAGTGCACAATGGCTAATAAATATCAATAAATAAACAGGTTGTGGAATATGAATAATAAATACAACTGATCAATTATAGTGATGTATAAATACTAGAACCATAAAATCAGTAGTAAAAATATAAATATATATAAACTGTAAAAGTAAATAAATATATATAAATCAACCTGTGAATAAATACCAAGGTGAACGTTGCTGTGCAAATATGCTGTGACAATGTGTAAATGAAAAAAGACGCCTGCAAATTGCAGTATAATAATAAGTGCACAAATGTGACTGCTAATAGGCAAAGTGCAGTACAGTGCTAAAGTGAAGCAGTAAAATAAAGAAAGGTAAAAATTGTCCAATAAGCAAAGGAACACAAATTGAACTCCAAAAGTTCATAGGAGAAGAACAATGGTAAGTGGTGCCCGTGCTGATCAATTTCTTATAGGTGACAATCCTGCAACTTCATATATGTAAGTGGTGCTGTGGTGATGGGGTGTGTGGATCTTCACTTCCGGTGTCACACACTAAGGTAATGGGTGGCCTCTTACCTTGCGGTAATGAGGTAACCGCTTTTGTATAATGGGGGTCAGTAAATCCTTTATCGCGATCCTGGCGTCCAATAGGTAAACCTTTGTAACAGAATGCTGCTGTTCCTCACATATGGAATAACCTATACTGGATCTTTAGGGGTTGCTTACATCTCCCAATGATGGCAGGGTTAGAAAGAGAAAATGGGGTCTCGATCGTGAAGTACGTTTAAAAAGGTGTGTATTTTATTGTTGCATAGGTAATACATATGTTGCTTACATGAACTCACATAAAACAATTTTAAGAAAAAAACTTATCCTAGACGAGCGGCGAGCTCGTGTGCCTCCGTCTGTCTGACTGCCTCTCCGTCCCTACGCGTGGCGTCACGGTCACGTGACTTCATCAGGGGATGATGGGAAGGCAATGCAATGGTCTTTAAATACTGTTTGTATTGAAATTGGTGCGGCGGCCATTTTCTCGGAGCCCAATGTTAATCTCCATTGGCGGCCATTTTCTTAAAGATCCTGTCTTAGTAATGGCGGCGGCCATCTTTTTGGTGGTTAAAAACAATAATAAGGAAGTAACGACTACAATACTTGCGCCGCCATTTTCCTTGTGATTTATTTGAAGATAGGTTTGCGGCCATGTTTATGAAGTCCTTGCAATGGTATATTACGATATCAGGTATCCCATACATAACACAGCAAGGACGTGACCGCATATATAATGAAAAGCTGTTTCAGAGTTGAGGGGGCATCTCATTCCAATTGTGTAAAATCACAAATGAAAATATAATTAAAAATGATTGTAAATATATAAAACAATTGGTAAACCAGTATTAAATATATAAAATAGAAATAAATAAAATAATAATCTATTTAAAATACACAAGTCAGTGTATTAAAAAATATATATATATTTATGGATAATTTAAATACATGGATCTCCCGAGTAGATGTGGGGTAGGTACTGAATACCAATCCCCTAGGGTATACCAAAAAAATTAATTATTTTGTTTAGGTCTGGTGGACATCAGGCAGACGTTTGCGTTATAGGCTATGCAGGATGTGTTTATTCCTACCAGATACTATAAAAAAGATAAATATATTGGTAGAGATAAAGGTCTATAGGGTAGGTTAAAAATAAAACTATATATATATATAAAATATATATATAAACATACATCCTAAAATATATATAAACATATAAATAGAAGACAGTGTGAAGGGAAATTCTTATCCTGGTGTGTATGATGGAAAATTTTAAAAGGAGCGACATATGCCCTACTGTATAGATACATATATACCAGAATGTACTAAAAATCACTGAGAAAACAATTGAGGTCGAACTCAACATTGAGTCCTCTTGGCACAAAAGTATCCAAGGTGAATATCCATTTTGATTCTAATTGACTTAGTGTCCTCACCTTATGCCCCCCCCCCCACCGCCAGTGTCTAGTATATGGCTCAATGCCCCAAAATTTGAGCTGTGAGGGGTCTTTATTGTGATATAATAAAAAATGTTTAGATACATTGTGTTTGTCGAAACCTTTTATTATATTTTGGACGTGCTCTTTGATACGGATCCTGAGAAGTCTTTTTGTGCGCCCTATATATTGCAGGCCGCAACTACACTCCAGGGCATACACCGCCCCTTCGGTGTTGCAGCATATAAAGTCTTTAACTTCATAGGTATCTCCCGTGCTGGTGGATGTGAAGTTAATTTTCTTCTCATTTGGTCTCTTTGTTTTCTTGCATGCAAAACATCGTTTGCAAGGATAGAAGCCTTTCATTGTGAAGAAGGAGAATGGTTTGTTGGGTGGGTCTGGCACGTTCTTTACTATTTTATCCCGTATGGTTGGTGCCCTTTTGTAAATGAATCTGGGCTTTCTTGGTAGTGAATCTTGTAGCTGTTTGTCTGCCAATAGTAAATGCCAATGCCTTTTAATAATTCTTTCAATCTTCTTGTGTTGTACGTTATAGTCAAGGATGATAGATGTCAATGGTTTTGTGGATGGTGGTTTATTTTTATCTCTGATCAGTTCATCCCGGTTCATCTCTGTCACTTCGACTATCTTCTCTTCTATAAATATATTACTATATCCTTTCTCGACAAATCTTTGACCCATAGCTTCGGCTTGTTCTTTGAACATGTCTAGGTTGGTGCAGTTTCTCCTTAGACGTACAAGTTGACCCTTGGGAACATTAAAGAGCCAATTCTTATGGTGACAGCTTTCTATCGGTAAATAGCTGTTCCTGTCAACGTTTTTAAAATGAGTCTGTGTTTTAAAACCAGAAATGTCCTGTGTGATATCGAGATCTAAAAATGTGACACTTGTTTCACTGATCTCCCATGTAAGCTTGATATTTCTGTCATTTACATTCAGGGTTTCTAAAAATGATATAAGTAGATTAGGCTCTCCATTCCAAAGGATAAAAATATCATCAATATATCGTTTATATATGGTGAGTTCGGCTGGTTTATTTTTAAAAACGGTTTCTTTTTCCCACTGGGCCATAAAAATACCGGCCACACTAGGGGCAAACTTGGCCCCCATAGCTACGCCGGTTCGCTGATGGTAATAATTTTTGTTATGCCAGAAATAGTTATTTTTGAGGCAAAAGTCGAGACATTTGATGATGAACTTTCTTTGCATGCAAGGCAGTTTGGTATATGTCCTAAGTCCCCACTTAGCAGCTTCGCATGCTTGATGGTGGAGGATAATTGTATATAAGGAAGATACGTCCGCAGTGACCATAATCCATGGTCCTTCTTCTTTGGGAGTGTTCATTAATATTTGTATCATCTGTTTGGTATCTCTTAGGTATGCCTTTGTGTCTTGAACTACGGGTTGCAGGTAGTGGTCTATATATTGGCCCATCCTGGCCGTGAGCGAATCTATCCCATTGACTATTGGTCTTGGCGGTGGATTTGTTTTGTTTTATGTATCTTGGGAATTGTGTAAATGATAGGTGTACGCCAAGAATCGGGTACTAAATATCTGGCTTCTTTTTTATTCAAGATGTTCTTTTTTAGACCCAGATGGACCACCTGTTCTAAAGCTTTTCTGCATTTAAAGGCAGGGGTGCTGAGCAATTTATTGTATGTGTTGGTATCTTCTAACATTTCCTTCATGCTATTGTTGTATTGTTCTTTTGAAAGGATGACAATTGCTCCCCCTTTGTCAGCTGGTCTTATGACAAGGTACTTCCTTTTTGTCAGTTTCTTAATACCACTCTTTATGTACTTCGGTTCCTCCTTCTTCTTTATTTTCAAGTCCTTAATTTCTTCCAGCACTACTCTTTTAAAAACATCAATGTATTTATTATTTTTAACTGGTGGGTTAAAAACTGATTTGTTTCTCAGCATACTGTGTGATATTCCATCTTCTCTCATTCCTGGTTTATTATATGTGATGGGGTTCCCAGCTATATATTTATTGATGTTTAATTTTCTTACGAATTTCTGTATGCCAATATAGGTCTGGAATTTATCTAAATTCTTTGTTGGTGCATATTTTAGACCTTTGTCCAATACACCTATTTCTTCATGAGTGAGAGTTTCGCCGCTTAAATTGAAAATTCCCTCTCCCTTTCTTCTCGTTTTCTTTTTGAGTCTCTTCCCGGATCTACATCCTCTCTTCTTTCTTGATTTCTCGATCCTCTCTGTCCGTCCGGTGGGTAATTCTCCCTGTCCCTGTCTAAAAAAGACCTCTCGTAGTCTGGGCCATTATGTTGGCTCGTCTGTGGTCTTACGTATCTCTCTTCTTCATTATAATTTGCCAGTGGGGCATAGTAATTGTTGGTTCTGATCGGGCTTCGTTCGTTCTGTCAATTATTTCTTCCATATCCATAGTCTCTCGGTGGGCTTCTCCCTCTTGGTTCATTCTGTTCATATGGGGGAGCTCTATAATCTCTATTATAATGGGGTGGTTGTCTTGGGTCTCGATGATCTTGTGGGGGGCCCCTATATTCCCTTTGGTCATATGGGGGTCTGTACCAGTTGTTCCCATTGTGTGGTTTTTTGTTCTTCCAAAAGTAGGGTTTCTTCCACCCTTTGTATGGTGTTTTATCATTGTGTGGTGGTCTCCTATCTGGTTGCCTTGGTGTATGGTATTGTTGATTGCCCTGCCTCTCGTTATATGGTTGTTGTCTTGGTGTCCGTATTCCATTGTGGTCGTTTGGTCTACTATTTTGGACATTCGGTCTCTGCTGTTCATTAATATGTTGTGAATGGACCCTTACAATTTTTTCCGGTGTGGAGTATGTGGAAATTGGGTCCATTCGGCCGATTTGTTTTTGCCACTTAAACACCTCATCCGATTTGAAATCATTTATGTCTCTGATATATTTCTTGCTTTTTCTCTGCTGTACCTCTCTGTCCTTTTTTGTAAGATCTTTATTTAACTGTGTAGTGAGTGTTTTGTATTCGGTTGTATCCTTGTGTACTTCCAATTCTTCTTTTATTTCTGCGATGTTTTGTTCGATCTTCTTGGTCTTCCTATGTTTCCGTGCTAATAGAAATCTTATTAGCTCTAACCCTCGTTCGTTAAAAAACTTGAACCATTCATCGTTAGACTCTTGGTCAAGCAGTCCATCATTTGGAGGGATATCCCATCTTAGCCTTCTTGGGACAATACTTTCTTTTAGATAGGTTTCAAAAGTATTGACGTCCCACCATAGACTTATCTTTTTCTCCATATTGTGTCCTAGGCGTCTCATTAAACTTTCTAAATCTAAAGTTTTTTTCTGAGTGATGTTAGTGGTACTGAAAATTTCCTCTAAATTTACTTGTCTTGTCTCCAAAAAGGAGAAGACATCCATGGTTGCTGCAGGAATGGGTGGGATGTAAGTACGTGAAATCTATGGAGTGGGTATTCCTGCGCTACCAATCTGGAGGAGTGTAGGGGTGAATGAAACTATCGCAAGCACCTAGCAGGTTAATCCTAACCTGATAAAGTAAAAGATCTAGATGGAGGGGGGTGGTGCTGCGCTGTTTCTAATATTACATATAATTATAATGATAAAATAATAGTGCACAATGGCTAATAAATATCAATAAATAAACAGGTTGTGGAATATGAATAATAAATACAACTGATCAATTATAGTGATGTATAAATACTAGAACCATAAAATCAGTAGTACAAATATAAATATATATAAACTGTAAAAGTAAATAAATATATATAAATCAACCTGTGAATAAATACCAAGGTGAACGTTGCTGTGCAAATATGCTGTGACAATGTGTAAGGAAAAAAGACACCTGTAAACATGGCCGCAAACCTATCTTCAAATAAATCACAAGGAAAATGGCGGCGCAAGTATTGTAGTCGTTACTTCCTTATTATTGTTTTTAACCACCAAAAAGATGGCCGCCGCCATAACTAAGACAGGATCTTTAAGAAAATGGCCGCCAATGGAGATTAACATTGGGCTCCGAGAAAATGGCCGCCACACCAATTTCAATACAAACAGTATTTAAAGACCATTGCATTGCCTTCCCATCATCCCCTGATGAAGTCACGTGACCGTGACGCCACGCGTAGGGACGGAGAGGCAGTCAGACAGACGGAGGCACACGAGCTCGCCGCTCGTCTAGGATAAGTTTTTTTCTTAAAATTGTTTTATGTGAGTTCATGTAAGCAACATATGTATTACCTATGCAACAATAAAATACACACCTTTTTAAACGTACTTCACGATCGAGACCCCATTTTCTCTTTCTAACCCTGCCATCATTGGGAGATGTAAGCAACCCCTAAAGATCCAGTATAGCTTATTCCATATGTGAGGAACATCAGCATTCTGTTACAAAGGTTTACCTATTGGACGCCAGGATCGCGATAAAGGATTTACTGACCCCCATTATACAAAAGCGGTTACCTCATTACCGCAAGGTAAGAGGCCACCCATTACCTTAGTGTGTGACTAGTGATGAGCCGAACACCCCCGGGTTCGGTTCGCACCAGAACCCGCGAACGGACCGAAAGTTCGTACGAACATTAGAACCCTATTAAATACAATGGATGCGAACGTTCGAATTCTAAAGTGCTAATTATAACAACTATTATGCATGTTATTGTCCTAAAAAGGGTTTGGGAACCCGGGTTCTGCACCAGGGGACATGTATCAATGCAAAAAGAAGTTTTAAAAACGGTCGTTTTTCGGGAGCAGTCATTTTAATGATGCATAAAGTGAAAAAAAAAAAGTCAAATATTCCTTTAAATATCGTACCTGGGGGGTGTCTAAAGTATGCCTGTGAAGTGCCACGTGTTTCCCGTGTTTAGAACTGTCCCTGCACAAAATGACACTTCTAAAGGAAAAAAAAGCCATTTAAAACTGCTTGCGGCTTTAATGTAATGTCTGGTCCCGGTAATATGGATGAAAATCTTTAAGAAAAATGGCATAGCTACCCCATGACCCCCCCCCCCTACCCCAGCCCATTACCAGCCCCTTTGGGTCTTGTATGGATATTAAGGGGAACCCCGCACATAAAATAAAAAAGGCCCTATATACTCTGAACAGCCGTATACAGGCGGTGCATACAAGACAGGGACTGTAGGTTTGTTCTTATGTAGAATCTGTTTGTAATTTTGAACAGGTACATTGTTTAAGTGTAGCTCCAGCCCAAAAATCTATTTTTAAACTTTTTGGAAAACATAGGTAAGGGTTATCACCCCTGTAACATTTGTTTTGCTGTCTGTGCCCCTGTTCAGAACATTTCACCTCACTTTCCGTCCCAATGACAACTGTTTTTGAAATGTGGTGTTTTTCTTGAAACAAGGATTGCTGATAAAGCATCAGTACAGAGGAGACACCTTTCTCCCATATTTATTCTTACAGGAGAGAATTTTCCTTCCTAGTGGTAGATTTCCTCTCACTTCCTGTTGTCTTCTTGCGTTTGCAAGTAGGAGTCGTTTGTAAGTTGGATGTTTGAAAGTAGGGACCTGCCGTATATACTCTGCAGAAATAGGCCCCTTAGTTGTTGGTGTTGGCACAACACTGTAAGCACTCACAGTTACTCTTGGTTGGTGCTGGAACGCCCTGCTGTCAACTATTATATCAGGAATTTTAATTACATATAATTGTTGAACAGTGGTAGTAAAAATTGGGCCTTTGATGGTGGTGCTGGTGCCACAACACTGTAAGCCCTGACAGTTACTCTTGGTGGGTGCAGCAATGGGCCCTGCTGTGAATTATTAGATCAAGAATTGTAATTGCATGCCCCTGTTGAACAGGGGCTGAAAAATTGGGCCTTTCGTGGTGGTGGTGGTGGTGGTGGTGTTGCCACAACACTGTAAGCCCTCAGAGTTACTCTTGGTGGGTGCAGGAATGGGCCCTGCTGTGAATTATTAGATCAAGAATTGTAATTACATGCCCCTTTTGAACAGGGGCTGAAAAATTGGGCCTTTCGTGGTGGTGGTGGTGGTGGTGGCGTTGCCACAACACTGTAAGCCCTCAGAGTTACTCTTTTTTTTTTTTTTTTATCTTTTTTATTGAGTTTTTATAAAACATACACACAATTTGCCCATCTAGGCACAACAGCTGCCCACGCAGGGGCCATTACCCTGTTTCGGCATCAGACCGTCACAGGGCGACAAATAACAAAAAACTTAACTTAGTCTATACTACAACCCCAAGCTTGGGGAGAGGGTTCATTCAACATACATCGTGCTTCAAAGTGTTATTGTTAGAGGAAGGTAGCCTGAAGACATTTTTTGGGTTAATAAATCGATATTTTGAAGATACAATATAAGTCTAGACCGTGGTCACTGTATTACTTGCCGTGCTTCTGTCATCTAACCAACAGTTCCATACCTTTTCAAATTTGTGCGGACAACCTCTAGACAAGTACGTGGCTCTATATAGGGGCAAACTGGCATTAATTAAGTTTTTCCAAAATTTAACAGAGGGGGGAGACGATTTTTTCCAATTCATTGTAATGGCTTTGCGTGCATAATACAACAACAGGGATATGAGTGTTTTTCTGGCTCTGAGTATTGGCAGTTGGTCAACCAGTCCTAGCAAACAGTGTATGGGCTCGCATGGGATGCAAGTCCCGGTGGCCTTATTGATCACCCGTATCACTTCACTCCAATACTGTACAATTGCTGGGCAAGCCCAGAAAATATGGAAGAAACCCCCTGGCCGGTAGGAGCAGCGCCAGCACTCCGGAGAATGCTCCGGTGACATCTGGTGCAGCCTGTGAGGTGTGTAGTGAGCCCTGTGGACAATTTTATATTGGACTAATTTGTCCCTTGCTGAGATCAGAGGGGAGAAGGGATAATCCCAAACCTCCCTCCAGTCGTCCGCGTCCAGCCCCGGTATGTCCTCCACCCATTTCCTGCGGAGGGAAGACAGCTCGGGGATAGCAGCAACCAGCAGGGATCCATAAATCTGAGACGCGGGTTTTTCCAGGTCTTTCACCCGGATAGTAGATTCCAACTCTGAGTACGCCAGTTCGACTGGCCTGCCCAGAAATTGGCGCCTCAGAGTTACTCTTGGTGGGTGCAGCAATGGGCCCTGCTGTGAATTATTAGATCAAGAATTGTAATTGCATGCCCCTGTTGAACAGGGGCTGAAAAATTGGGCCTTAGGCACTGGTGGCACAACACTACAACCCCTCACAGATACGTTACTTGGAGCACAGCAATGAGCCCTGTTGCAAAGTATTGCTTCAAAAATTGTAATGACACGCCCCTGTTAAACAGGGGCTGAAAAATTGGGCCTTAGGCACTGGTGCCACAACACTCCAACCCCTCACAGATACTGTACTTGGAGCACAGCAATGAGCCCTATGGCAAATTATTGCTAAAAAAATTGTAATTACACGCCCCTGTAAAACAGGGGCTGAAAAATTGGGCCTTAGCCACTGGTGGCGGCACCCATAAACAAAAATGATCTTCCAAGCTATCATCATCAATCGTATCATTGAGGACTCGGAGGAGGAGGATAGCCAGTCAACATAACAGCACAGGCACTCAGCATCAGCATCAGTCTTGAAGGGATGTGACATGTTAAAATCAATTAGTCTGTTATATCAGCATCAGGTGTGTGGTAGCTGGTGGTGATCCAAGACTGGTTCATCTTGATGAAAGTCAGTCGATCAACCGAGTCGGTGGACAGGCGCACCCTGTGATCCGTGACAAATCCTCCAGCAGCACTGAATGTGCGTTCCGAAAGAACGCTGGATGCAGGACAGGCCAGTAGCTCAATTGCATACTGTGCAAGCTCTGGCCAGTGATCCATCCTCAAGACCCAGTAAGCCAGAGGATTTTCGGTGGGGAAGGTGTCCAAGTCTGACCTTGCCCCTAGATATTCCTGCACCATGTTTATCAGACGCTGGCGATGGTTGCTGGAACCGATCATACTTTGGGGCTGCGGACTAAAGAATTGTCTGAACGCATCGGTCAGACGGCCACCTTCCCCACCGCTCCTTCTTTGACTGGCCGAAGCCTCAGCAACTCGTTGTCCAGGACCAGGAGTTTGTAACCTCCCAGTCTCTGGGAACGCGTTGCACAGACCTTTCTGCAAGGCCTCCCGGAGTTGTCTCATCCTCTGCTCCCTCTGCGACGGTAACATAAGGTCCGCAACCTTACCCTTGTACCGTGGATCAAGGAGAGTGGCCAGCCAGTAATGGTCCCTCTCCTTGATCCGAAGAATACGAGGATCCTTCCGCAGACTTTGCAGGATCAGGGAGGCCATGCAGCGTAGGTTTGCTGAGGCATTCGGTCCGGAGTCCTCTGGGTCACTAAGGACGACATGATCCGCAGCCACCTCCTCCCAGCCACGTACAAGTCCACTGGTTTCTTGGGACTGTAAATGATCCCTAAAAGACTGCTGCTGATGGTGCTGAGTGCCAGCCTCCACCTCCATGCTGACACAATCCTCCTCCTCCTCCTCCTCCTCTTCCTGTGCGATGGGTGGGACAGAAGGAACACTGTCTGGGTAAAGGGGGCCTTGAGAGGCAAGGAAGTCCTCCTCTTCCTGCCTCTGTTCTGCCTCAAGTGCCCTGTCCATTATTCCACGCAGCGTGTGCTCCAACAGGTGGACAAGAGGTACAGTGTCACTGATGCATGCACTGTCACTGCTCACCATCCTCGTGGCCTCCTCAAATGGTGCCAGGACAGTGCATGCATCCCTGATCATGCCCCACTGGCGTGGAGAAAAAAAACCAAGCTCCCCTGACCCTGTCCTGGTGCCGTAGTCGCACAGGTACTCATTGATGGCCCTCTGCTGCGTGTGCAGCCGCTGCAGCATGGCCAACGTTGAGTTCCACCTGGTGGGCATGTCACATATAAGGCGGTTCTTGGGCAGGTTCAACTCCTTTTGCAGCTCAGCCAGGCGAGCACTGGCATTATAAGATCTGCGGAAATGCACACAGACTTTCCTGGCCTGCCTCAGGACATCCTGTAAGCCCGGGTACCTGCCCAAGAACCGCTGCACCACCAGGTTAAGGACGTGAGCCACACAGGGCACATGGGTCAGTTGTCCCTGTCGGAGGGCGGAGAGGAGGTTGGTGCCATTGTCGCAAACCACCATTCCTGGCTTAAGCTGGCGTGGCGTCAACCACCTCTCGGCCTGGCCCTGCAGAGCAGACAGGACCTCTGCCCCAGTGTGGCTTCTGTCCCCCAAACACACCAGCGCAAGCACGGCATGGCATCTTTTTGCCTACGTACTTGCGTAGCCCCGTGAACGGCTACGGAGCACCGCTGGTTCATAGGACAAACCACAGGAAGAGGCCATGGAGGAAGAAGAAGAGGAGGGGGTGGAGGAGAGAGGTGTGTCACAACCAGTAGTAGCATTTTGGAGGCGTGGCGGTGGAACAACCTCCAACACTACTGCACCTTGTCCTGCATCCTTCCCAGCTGCCAAAAGAGTGACCCAATGGGCCGTGAAAGAAAGGTAACGTCCCTGTCCATGCCTGCTGGACCATGAGTCAGTGGTAATATGCACCTTACCGCTGACCGCCCTGTCCAGCGAGGCCAAGACATTGCCTTCCACATGCCGGTAGAGAGCCGGAATAGCCTTCCGTGAGAAAAAGTGGCGTTTGGGAACCTGCCACTGAGGAACCGCACATTGCACAAACTCACGGAAGGGGGCCGAGTCTACCAACTGAAAAGGCAGCAGTTGAAGCGCTAGCAATTTAGCCAAGCTAGCATTCAACCGCTGGGCATGTGGATGGCTGGGAGTGAACTTCTTTCGACGGTCCAGCAGCTGGGGCAGGGAAATTTGCCTGCTAGAATCGGACGTCGGTGTACTGCTAGCAGAGTGGCCGCAAGTACTTGGCTGTGACACACCTAATTCTACACCTTCATTCCTCTCAGTGCATGTTTCAGAGAGGACTGAAGTTATAGTGGGGTTGGAGATCCCAGCTGATGCGGTGCAAGGAGAGGTCCGCTTTGTTCTTTGGTGTGGGTCTTTGAGGTAGGCTTGCCAACGAGCTGCATGGCAGGTCAACATATGTCTGGTCAGGCATGTGGTACCCAAGCGGCTGATGTTTCTGCGGTGTGATTCCGTCGGTGTACTGCCCTTACGCTGGCCACCAAAGGGCATCCTGCCTCGTTGGAGATGTGCCTCCTCCTCATCCTCCTCCTCCTCCTCTCTCCTATTAGGCACCCACGTGGAGTCAGTGACCTCATCATCCCCTCCCTCCTCATCACTGGAGCCAATCTGGCAGTATGCTGCAGCTGCTGGAACATGACTGCCAGATTGGTGTCCTTCTTGAGCATCCCCTCTGTCTGCTCTCACGCTACTGCCTTCCTGTAGCTGGGTTTCATCATCAGACCCTTCGAAACGCTGGGCATCCTCCTGGAGCATGTACCCAACACTGTGCTCAAACAGTTCGGGGGACTCCTCAGGAGGAGGACATGGTGGGTCTAGGGAAGGAGTGACTGATGATGAGTCTGACATTGATACCAGGGAAGAGGACGCTTTGGCAGCTGCTTTGCCAGTACCCTGAGCCTGGGTGAGAGAGGATGAGGAGGAGGAGGAGGGCTTGGTCATCCACTCTACCAAGTCTTCGGCATGATGTGGCTCAACATGTCCAGCTGCCGAAAAGAAGGACAAGCGTGTCCCATGGCCATGTGCTGATGACAATGCACCGCGTCCACGACCAGCACTGTTGCCCCCAGACACAGAGCCTGCTTGCCCTCTTTTATTGCCTCCTGACTGTCTGCCTCTCCTTGTTTGCCTTCCAGACATTCTAATAGATGGCCTGCAGGGAGATGGGAAAAAAGCAATAAGGGCTACCTTCAGGTGTCCTTCTCTGTCCCTTTACTTAAGGATTTCTAAATATGGTTGAGGATTATTGCTTTTGCACAGAATAGCACAACGACTGACACTCTCCCTACCTACAGTTTTCTGTCCCTAGAAAAAATGTTTTTTTAAAGCACACTATAGCACAAGGAGAAATCCCCTCACTTTCCTTCTTTGTCCCTAGAAACAAGGACTGGCACAGTGAAAGAAACTGACACTCTCCCTACCTACAGTTTTCTGTCCCTAGAAAAAATGTTTTTTTAAAGCACACTATAGCACAAGGAGAATTCCCCTCACTTTCCTTCTTTGTCCCTAGAAACAAGGACTGGCACAGTGAAAGAAACTGACACTCTCCCTACCTACAGTTTTCTGTCCCTAGAAAAAATGTTTTTTTAAAGCACACTATAGCACAAGGAGAAATCCCCTCACTTTCCTTCTTTGTCCCTAGAAACAAGGACTGGCACAGTGAAAGAAACTGACACTCTCCCTACCTACAGTTTTCTGTCCCTAGAAAAAATGTTTTTTTAAAGCACACTATAGCACAAGGAGAATTCCCCTCACTTTCCTTCTTTGTCCCTAGAAACAAGGACTGGCACAGTGAAATAAACTGACACTCTCCCTACCTACAGTTTTCTGTCCCTAGAAAAAATGTTTTTTTAAAGCACACTATAGCACAAGGAGAATTCCCCTCACTTTCCTTCTTTGTCCCTAGAAACAAGGACTGGCACAGTGAAAGAAACTGACACTCTCCCTACCTACAGTTTTCTGTCCCTAGAAAAAATGTTTTTTTAAAGCACACTATAGCACAAGGAGAAATCCCCTCACTTTCCTTCTTTGTCCCTAGAAACAAGGACTGGCACAGTGAAAGAAACTGACACTCTCCCTACCTACAGTTTTCTGTCCCTAGAAAAAATGTTTTTTTAAAGCACACTATAGCACAAGGAGAATTCCCCTCACTTTCCTTCTTTGTCCCTAGAAACAAGGACTGGCACAGTGAAAGAAACTGACACTCTCCCTACCTACAGTTTTCTGTCTCTAGAAAAAATGTTTTTAAAGCACACTATAGCACAAGGAGAAATCCCCTCACTTTCCTTCTTTGTCCCTAGAAACAAGGACTGGCACAGTGAAAGAAACTGACACTCTCCCTACCTACAGTTTTCTGTCCCTAGAAAAAATGTTTTTTTAAAGCACACTATAGCACAAGGAGAATTCCCCTCACTTTCCTTCTTTGTCCCTAGAAACAAGGACTGGCACAGTGAAAGAAACTGACACTCTCCCTACCTACAGTTTTCTGTCCCTAGAAAAAATGTTTTTTTAAAGCACACTATAGCACAAGGAGAAATCCCCTCACTTTCCTTCTTTGTCCCTAGAAACAAGGACTGGCACAGTGAAAGAAACTGACACTCTCCCTACCTACAGTTTTCTGTCCCTAGAAAAAATGTTTTTTTAAAGCACACTATAGCACAAGGAGAATTCCCCTCACTTTCCTTCTTTGTCCCTAGAAACAAGGACTGGCACAGTGAAAGAAACTGACACTCTCCCTACCTACAGTTTTCTGACCCTAGAAAAAATGTTTTTTTAAAGCACACTATAGCACAAGGAGAAATCCCCTCACTTTCCTTCTTTGTCCCTAGAAACAAGGACTGGCACAGTGAAAGAAACTGACACTCTCCCTACCTACAGTTTTCTGTCCCTAGAAAAAATGTTTTTTTAAAGCACACTATAGCACAAGGAGAATTCCCCTCACTTTCCTTCTTTGTCCCTAGAAACAAGGACTGGCACAGTGAAAGAAACTGACACTCTCCCTACCTACAGTTTTCTGTCCCTAGAAAAAATGTTTTTTTAAAGCACACTATAGCACAAGGAGAAATCCCCTCACTTTCCTTCTTTGTCCCTAGAAACAAGGACTGGCACAGTGAAAGAAACTGACACTCTCCCTACCTACAGTTTTCTGTCCCTAGAAAAAATGTTTTTTTAAAGCACACTATAGCACAAGGAGAAATCCCCTCACTTTCCTTCTTTGTCCCTAGAAACAAGGACTGGCACAGTGAAAGAAACTGACACTCTCCCTACCTACAGTTTTCTGTCCCTAGAAAAAATGTTTTTTTAAAGCACACTATAGCACAAGGAGAATTCCCCTCACTTTCCTTCTTTGTCCCTAGAAACAAGGACTGGCACAGTGAAAGAAACTGACACTCTCCCTACCTACAGTTTTCTGTCCCTAGAAAAAATGTTTTTTTAAAGCACACTATAGCACAAGGAGAAATCCCCTCACTTTCCTTCTTTGTCCCTAGAAACAAGGACTGGCACAGTGAAAGAAACTGACACTCTCCCTACCTACAGTTTTCTGTCCCTAGAAAAAATGTTTTTTTAAAGCACACTATAGCACAAGGAGAATTCCCCTCACTTTCCTTCTTTGTCCCTAGAAACAAGGACTGGCACAGTGAAAGAAACTGACACTCTCCCTACCTACAGTTTTCTGTCCCTAGAAAAAATGTTTTTTTAAAGCACACTATAGCACAAGGAGAAATCCCCTCACTTTCCTTCTTTGTCCCTAGAAACAAGGACTGGCACAGTGAAAGAAACTGACACTCTCCCTACCTACAGTTTTCTGTCCCTAGAAAAAATGTTTTTTTAAAGCACACTATAGCACAAGGAGAATTCCCCTCACTTTCCTTCTTTGTCCCTAGAAACAAGGACTGGCACAGTGAAAGAAACTGACACTCTCCCTACCTACAGTTTTCTGTCCCTAGAAAAAATGTTTTTTTAAAGCACACTATAGCACAAGGAGAAATCCCCTCACTTTCCTTCTTTGTCCCTAGAAACAAGGACTGGCACAGTGAAAGAAACTGACACTCTCCCTACCTACAGTTTTCTGTCCCTAGAAAAAATGTTTTTTAAAAACACACTATAGCACAAGGAGAATTCCCCTCACTTTCCTTCTTTGACCCTAGAAACAAGGACTGGCACAGTGAAAGAAACTGACACTCTCCCTACCTACAGTTTTCTGTCCCTAGAAAAAATGTTTTTTTAAAGCACACTATAGCACAAGGAGAAATCCCCTCACTTTCCTTCTTTGTCCCTAGAAACAAGGACTCGCACAGTAAAACACACTGACACTCTCCCTACCTATCCTTCTCTTTCCCTAAACTAAAGGAATCCAGGTTAAGCAAGAAAGAAATAAATGTCACTGTCCCTGCCTATGCTTGTCTTTCCCTGCTCCGGAACACACTACACTAGGCCGCCGTGCTGGCGGCCTTTTATAGTGTGGGGCGTGTACTAAACACCCTCAGCAATAATTGGCCACAGGCATCCTGCCTGTGGCCAATCATTGCTCTCCTCGCTGCCGGCGCTGTGATTGGCCAAGCATGCGGGGTCACAGTGCATGCTTGGCCAATCACAGCGCCTGGATGACACTGCGATGGCGTAGTGCATTGTGGGCCGTTCGCGTCACTCGAATTTGGCGCGAACGGCCCAAATCGTTCGATCTTCGTCGAACGATCGAACAGCCGATGTTCGAGTCGAACGTATGTTCGACTCGAACACGAAGCTCATCCCTATGTGTGACACCGGAAGTGAAGATCCACACACCCCATCACCACAGCACCACTTACATATATGAAGTTGCAGGATTTTCACCTATAAGAAATTGATCAGCACGGGCACCACTTACCATTGTTCTTCTCCTATGAACTTTTGGAGTTCAATTTGTGTTCCTTTGCTTATTGGACAATTTTTACCTTTCTTTATTTTACTGCTTCACTTTAGCACTGTACTGCACTTTGCCTATTAGCAGTCACATTTGTGCACTTATTATTATACTGCAATTTGCAGGCGTCTTTTTTCATTTACACATTGTCACAGCATATTTGCACAGCAACGTTCACCTTGGTATTTATTCACAGGTTGATTTATATATATTTATTTACTTTTACAGTTTATATATATTTATATTTGTACTACTGATTTTATGGTTCTAGTATTTATACATCACTATAATTGATCAGTTGTATTTATTATTCATATTCCACAACCTGTTTATTTATTGATATTTATTAGCCATTGTGCACTATTATTTTATCATTATAATTATATGTAATATTAGAAACAGCGCAGCACCACCCCCCTCCATCTAGATCTTTTACTTTATCAGGTTAGGATTAACCTGCTAGGTGCTTGCGATAGTTTCATTCACCCCTACACTCCTCCAGATTGGTAGCGCAGGAATACCCACTCCATAGATTTCACGTACTTACATCCCACCCATTCCTGCAGCAACCATGGATGTCTTCTCCTTTTTGGAGACAAGACAAGTAAATTTAGAGGAAATTTTCAGTACCACTAACATCACTCAGAAAAAAACTTTAGATTTAGAAAGTTTAATGAGACGCCTAGGACACAATATGGAGAAAAAGATAAGTCTATGGTGGGACGTCAATACTTTTGAAACCTATCTAAAAGAAAGTATTGTCCCAAGAAGGCTAAGATGGGATATCCCTCCAAATGATGGACTGCTTGACCAAGAGTCTAACGATGAATGGTTCAAGTTTTTTAACGAACAAGGGTTAGAGCTAATAAGATTTCTATTAGCACGGAAACATAGGAAGACCAAGAAGATCGAACAAAACATCGCAGAAATAAAAGAAGAATTGGAAGTACACAAGGATACAACCGAATACAAAACACTCACTACACAGTTAAATAAAGATCTTACAAAAAAAAGGACAGAGAGGTACAGCAGAGAAAAAGCAAGAAATATATCAGAGACATAAATGATTTCAAATCGGATGAGGTGTTTAAGTGGCAAAAACAAATCGGCCGAATGGACCCAATTTCCACATACTCCACACCGGAAAAAATTGTAAGGGTCCATTCACAACATATTAATGAACAGCAGAGACCGAATGTCCAAAATAGTAGACCAAACGACCACAATGGAATACGGACACCAAGACAACAACCATATAACGAGAGGCAGGGCAATCAACAATACCATACACCAAGGCAACCAGATAGGAGACCACCACACAATGATAAAACACCATACAAAGGGTGGAAGAAACCCTACTTTTGGAAGAACAAAAAAACACACAATGGGAACAACTGGTACAGACCCCCATATGACCAAAGGGAATATAGGGGCCCCCCACAAGATCATCGAGACCCAAGACAACCACCCCATTATAATAGAGATTATAGAGCTCCCCCATATGAACAGAATGAACCAAGAGGGAGAAGCCCACCGAGAGACTATGGATATGGAAGAAATAATCGACAGAACGAACGAAGCCCGATCAGAACCAACAATTACTATGCCCCACTGGCAAATTATAATGAAGAAGAGAGATACGTAAGACCACAGACGAGCCAACATAATGGCCCAGACTACGAGAGGTCTTTTTTAGACAGGGACAGGGAGAATTACCCACCGGACGGACAGAGAGGATCGAGAAATCAAGAAAGAAGAGAGGATGTAGATCCGGGAAGAGACTCAAAAAGAAAACGAGAAGAAAGGGAGAGGGAATTTTCAATCTAAGCGGCGAAACTCTCACTCATGAAGAAATAGGTGTATTGGACAAAGGTCTAAAATATGCACCAACAAAGAATTTAAATAAATTCCAGACCTATATTGGCATACAGAAATTCGTAAGAAAATTAAACATCAATAAATATATAGCTGGGAACCCCATCACATATAATAAACCAGGAATGAGAGAAGATGGAATATCACACAGTATGCTGAGAAACAAATCAGTTTTTAACCCACCAGTTAAAAATAATAAATACATTGATGTTTTTAAAAGAGTAGTGCTGGAAGAAATTAAGGACTTGAAAATAAAGAAGAAGGAGGAACCGAAGTACATAAAGAGTGGTATTAAGAAACTGACAAAAAGGAAGGACCTTGTCATAAGACCAGCTGACAAAGGGGGAGCAATCGTCATCCTTTCAAAAGAACAATACAACAATAGCATGAAGGAAATGTTAGAAGATACCAACACATACAATAAATTGCTCAGCACCCCTGCCTTTAAATGCAGAAAAGCTTTAGAACAGGTGGTCCATCTGGGTCTAAAAAAGAACATCTTGAATAAAAAAGAAGCCAGATATTTAGTACCCGATTCTTGGCGTACACCTATCATTTACACAATTCCCAAGATACATAAAGACAAAACAAATCCACCGCCAAGACCAATAGTCAATGGGATAGATTCGCTCACGGCCAGGATGGGCCAATATATAGACCACTACCTGCAACCCGTAGTTCAAGACACAAAGGCATACCTAAGAGATACCAAACAGATGATACAAATATTAATGAACACTCCCAAAGAAGAAGGACCATGGATTATGGTCACTGCGGACGTATCTTCCTTATATACAATTATCCTCCACCATCAAGCATGCGAAGCTGCTAAGTGGGGACTTAGGACATATACCAAACTGCCTTGCATGCAAAGAAAGTTCATCATCAAATGTCTCGACTTTTGCCTCAAAAATAACTATTTCTGGCATAACAAAAATTATTACCATCAGCGAACCGGCGTAGCTATGGGGGCCAAGTTTGCCCCTAGTGTGGCCGGTATTTTTATGGCCCAGTGGGAAAAAGAAACCGTTTTTAAAAATAAACCAGCCGAACTCACCATATATAAACGATATATTGATGATATTTTTATCCTTTGGAATGGAGAGCCTAATCTACTTATATCATTTTTAGAAACCCTGAATGTAAATGACAGAAATATCAAGCTTACATGGGAGATCAGCGAAACAAGTGTCACATTTTTAGATCTCGATATCACACAGGACATTTCTGGTTTTAAAACACAGACTCATTTTAAAAACGTTGACAGGAACAGCTATTTACCGATAGAAAGCTGTCACCATAAGAATTGGCTCTTTAATGTTCCCAAGGGTCAACTTGTACGTCTAAGGAGAAACTGCACCAACCTAGACATGTTCAAAGAACAAGCCGAAGCTATGGGTCAAAGATTTGTCGAGAAAGGATATAGTAATATATTTATAGAAGAGAAGATAGTCGAAGTGACAGAGATGAACCGGGATGAACTGATCAGAGATAAAAATAAACCACCATCCACAAAACCCTTGACATCTATCATCCTTGACTATAACGTACAACACAAGAAGATTGAAAGAATTATTAAAAGGCATTGGCATTTACTATTGGCAGACAAACAGCTACAAGATTCACTACCAAGAAATCCCAGATTCATTTACAAAAGGGCACCAACCATACGGGATAAAATAGTAAAGAACGTGCCAGACCCACCCAACAAACCATTCTCCTTCTTCACAATGAAAGGCTTCTATCCTTGCAAACGATGTTTTGCATGCAAGAAAACAAAGAGACCAAATGAGAAGAAAATTAACTTCACATCCACCAGCACGGGAGATACCTATGAAGTTAAAGACTTTATATGCTGCAACACCGAAGGGGCGGTGTATGCCCTGGAGTGTAGTTGCGGCCTGCAATATATAGGGCGCACAAAAAGACTTCTCAGGATCCGTATCAAAGAGCACGTCCAAAATATAATAAAAGGTTTCGACAAACACAATGTATCTAAACATTTTTTATTATATCACAATAAAGACCCCTCACAGCTCAAATTTTGGGGCATTGAGCCATATACTAGACACTGTCGGGGGGGGGGGGGGGGCATAAGGTGAGGACACTAAGTCAATTAGAATCAAAATGGATATTCACCTTGGATACTTTTGTGCCAAGAGGACTCAATGTTGAGTTCGACCTCAATTGTTTTCTCAGTGATTTTTAGTACATTCTGGTATATATGTATCTATACAGTAGGGCATATGTCGCTCCTTTTAAAATTTTCCATCATACACACCAGGATAAGAATTTCCCTTCACACTGTCTTCTATTTATATGTTTATATATATTTTAGGATGTATGTTTATATATATATTTTATATATATATAGTTTTATTTTTAACCTACCCTATAGACCTTTATCTCTACCAATATATTTATCTTTTTTATAGTATCTGGTAGGAATAAACACATCCTGCATAGCCTATAACGCAAACGTCTGCCTGATGTCCACCAGACCTAAACAAAATAATTAATTTTTTTGGTATACCCTAGGGGATTGGTATTCAGTACCTACCCCACATCTACTCGGGAGATCCATGTATTTAAATTATCCATAAATATATATATATTTTTTAATACACTGACTTGTGTATTTTAAATAGATTATTATTTTATTTATTTCTATTTTATATATTTAATACTGGTTTACCAATTGTTTTATATATTTACAATCATTTTTAATTATATTTCCATTTGTGATTTTACACAATTGGAATGAGATGCCCCCTCAACTCTGAAACAGCTTTTCATTATATATGCGGTCACGTCCTTGCTGTGTTATGTATGGGATACCTGATATCGTAATATACCATTGCAAGGACTTCATAAACATGGCCGCAAACCTATCTTCAAATAAATCACAAGGAAAATGGCGGCACAAGTATTGTAGTCGTTACTTCCTTATTATTGTTTTTAACCACCAAAAAGATGGCCTCCGCCATAACTAAGACAGGATCTTTAAGAAAATGGCCGCCAATGGAGATTAACATTGGGCTCCGAGAAAATGGCTGCCGCACCAATTTCAATACAAACAGTATTTAAAGACCATTGCATTGCCTTCCCATCATCCCCTGATGAAGTCACGTGACCGTGACGCCACGCGTAGGGACGGAGAGGCAGTCAGACAGACGGAGGCACACGAGCTCGCCGCTCGTCTAGGATAAGTTTTTTTCTTAAAATTGTTTTATGTGAGTTCATGTAAGCAACATATGTATTACCTATGCAACAATAAAATACACACCTTTTTAAACGTACTTCACGATCGAGACCCCATTTTCTCTTTCTAACCCTGCCATCATTGGGAGATGTAAGCAACCCCTAAAGATCCAGTATAGGTTATTCCATATGTGAGGAACAGCAGCATTCTGTTACAAAGGTTTACCTATTGGACGCCAGGATCGCGATAAAGGATTTACTGACCCCCATTATACAAAAGCGGTTACCTCATTACCGCAAGGTAAGAGGCCACCCATTACCTTAGTGTGTGACACCGGAAGTGAAGATCCACACACCCCATCACCACAGCACCACTTACATATATGAAGTTGCAGGATTGTCACCTATAAGAAATTGATCAGCACGGGCACCACTTACCATTGTTCTTCTCCTATGAACTTTTGGAGTTCAATTTGTGTTCCTTTGCTTATTGGACAATTTTTACCTTTCTTTATTTTACTGCTTCACTTTAGCACTGTACTGCACTTTGCCTATTAGCAGTCACATTTGTGCACTTATTATTATACTGCAATTTGCAGGCGTCTTTTTTCATTTACACATTGTCACAGCATATTTGCACAGCAACGTTCACCTTGGTATTTATTCACAGGTTGATTTATATATATTTATTTACTTTTACAGTTTATATATATTTATATTTTTACTACTGATTTTATGGTTCTAGTATTTATACATCACTATAATTGATCAGTTGTATTTATTATTCATATTCCACAACCTGTTTATTTATTGATATTTATTAGCCATTGTGCACTATTATTTTATCATTATAATTATATGTAATATTAGAAACAGCGCAGCACCACCCCCCTCCATCTAAAAAAACAAAAACTGTTCCCACTTTTCCAATAAGTAGAATACCCTTCTATGTGGGCAAGCAGTTCTGGGGCTCCAGAGAGTGCACTCCGGAAACAAAGGCAAACAACAAGAGTCTAGTCTCTTCACAGATAATATTGTGGATGCGACAACACCAACGCCTTCCAATGTTTATCAAAGGTGTCGATATGGTATTCGACATTATCTTTGTCCTTTTGGCAAATAACCACCTTGTCCGCATGTATGTGCCGACCGAGCATCCAGGCTTTCTTACAGTCCTTGTACCGCTTGGTAGCTGTAGCAGAACACGAATAGAACCTACGGGCCTGGGGTACTTTGATATGTGTCCAAACAAAGTCCGCGTACCACTGGTGTCTATAGGCCTCTACCTCAAACAAAAGCTCCTTTGGCAGGTACGGGTACTCCCACCCGTATTCACTAGCAACCTTCTGGTTAAATAACCTCTGCAAACGGGACAAAGGCGGCATGGTCAGACGATCTCCGATACCGGTCATGACTATGGCATCTGGGTGTTGAGGTACTTTCACTACCTCAGGACCAGACACAGGGGCCCGCAATGACACCCGCTCCATCCCAACAACGGATCCAGGCATCTCCAGTGGTGGAAGGGCAGGCAACGGGATAGATCCCTCCTCAGGCTCCGGGGCCTCCACCCGGGGTGTGCTCTCCCCAGTGGACATGGGTGGGTCCCTATCTCTACGGGACAAGGACAGGGGCATCCCATCCCAACCCTTCCGCTCAAACACTTCGTCAATGCCAGCGTCATCTCCCGGATCAGAGACCGACTCCAGGTCAGAGGTGTCACATTCCTCTGCAGGCAAGTAACTCTGGGTAGAAGATGAGTCACCGCCTCTAACCAGTTCAAGGGCCCTGGGATCCTTGACCCAAGCATCCCGACACTTCGGACTTCTGACAGTCTCTTTCCCCGGCTTACCTCGGCTTGTAGCTGAGCCAGGACGTCCGGAACTTTTCCCTTCGGAGGCATCCGTTCCGAGTAAGCGCTGGGGCGTAACTCCACCACGGCCGCAGGAAGCCTTCACAAAGCCAATCTTCCTCTTGGGCGGTGGGAGTAAGGACTCTGTGGTGACCGAGGCAACATCCTCCGGTCTCTCCGATTCCGGTTTCCTGAATCTCCGGAGCATCTGTGCTTGTGACTTCCTCCGAAGTCTCAACAGTGCGCATAGGGGTGGCTGCAAAAGCTCTGGCTCCTTCCTCCAAAGTAGTGGCGCCTGTAAGGCAGTTAAGGCGGAAAGCCCGAGGCTTCTCTGTAGGTTTCTCCACCTCAAACAAGAACTCCCTACATTGCTCGCATCTGCCGAAGGGCTTGAGATGCACCACCAGTCCCGAGCAGCCGGGACAAACCACTCCGAGGGCCCCCACATTTCTGCAAACGTAGAGGGCAAAACGTCCCCGGGGCTTCAGCCGAATCCCTGTATCCGTCACGGAAGCAGCAAACGAGGTCATATTCATTGTGGTTGTGGCCGGAATCCATGAGGCATGAGACGCCATGTTGCTCGCTTGCTGTTCCATTGCGCACTGTCCTTTTGGCGCCAAAGTCCCCACGTGCAACTCTTCCCATGGCCAGACTCCTCCCATCTTCTGCACTGTTCGCGGGCTTTCTGTATAGGCACGCCCACGAACTACGCAATCAGGGTTCTCCTCGTGGCGCAGTTCTCAATATGGCCGACCTCCATGGAACTTCACTGGGATATAAAGTTCAAACTCTGGGGGGGTCTTCACACTTTCCAACCGCAGACAAATCCCGGACTCGAGCCCCCACGTCTAGTGCACCCACCTATCCCCCTCCTGCTTTAAACTCGGCTCCTCGCAGGGGGAGACAGGCACACTGCACTATCAGCCCGTACCCTCCTGTGTTAAGAGGTTAGGCGGTGTTGTTTTTGGGCCTTGTCTGCAGCCAGAGTCCAAAGTCCTCCTGAGTATGATTCTCACCTCTACAGTGGGTAGATGCAAGTCCTTAACTTCCCCAGGAACGTGAATGTCCACACCAGCTGAAAGTCCATCTCAATATTTATTTTCACTTGCATAGCACATAGCCTCTTTAATAGGAGAAAGGTTGGAGCAAAGACACAGGACAGCTTAAGGTGTGGAGGAGGTCCAGGCACAAACGTAGCTCAAACTCTTCTGACTGTTCAGGTTTCTCAAACAGTTTTGGCGCTTGGTCTCTGCCACAGACCCAGAGGTTGGTCTCTGCCACAGACCTTGTGAATAAGTTCACTGCCACTGACCTGGTGAACCTTGGTTTCTTCCTAGAACATGGCCCCTTTCAGGGAGAAGACGTCCCCCCAGAGAGTCAACAGACCCTTCCTTCACCGTGACCACAGCACCTGTCCCTCGGAACAGATCCTCCCTTCTCTTAGGGTGAGGGTCCCCTCGCAAGGCGGCACCCTGGACTCCTCGATCCCTAGTGGACCCCAGCCGAAGGTTGCTGGGCCCCAGGCCGTTGCTGCAGCTCCTGGGTCTCCATACCCAGGCAGTCAGAAACGGTGAGGTAGTACCTCACCCCAGGCTAAAGGTGCCTGAGCGTCGGCCAACCTCCTTCAGAAGATGTCTGCTCCTTTTATATTCCCTCCCGGCATGCACAGCAGGTTCCCCGCCCCACTGTACAGCTGCCAAGAGGGGTCACAAAAGGCACAGCACTGCGCTCGCGGTTCAACCCTGGCTCAGAATGGCAGCGCCACCCACAGGGAACACATCAGATTCCGACAGATTGCAACGACAGATTGCAAAAGATAGTAGGACAAACCCCAAAAAATTCTTCAAATATATTAATAGTAAAAAGGTCAAGTCTGAGCATGTAGGCCCTTTACAAAATAATCTAGAGTGGGTGACTGGGGACAAAGAGAAGGCTAATTTATTAAATACTTTCTTCAGTTCTGTGTATACAAAGGAGCATGGGGGAGCTCATGTCCAAAATGGGGGTGGTAGTGACACAGCCCCAAATCCACAATGGCTCAAAAGTGATATGGTCCAGAAATATTTAGATGGAATAAAGGTGGATAAAGCACCTGGACCAGATGGCATACACCCACGGATCCTAAAAGAATTGAGCTCTGTAATTTCAAAGCCATTGTATTTAATTTTTAGGGACTCATTAATGACAGGAATAGTACCACTGGATTGGCGCAGGGCCAATGTGGTGCCTATATTTAAAAAGGGAATTAAGTGTTTACCAAGTAACTATAGACCTGTTAGTTTAACTTCTATAGTTGGGAAAATACTGGAGAGATTAATAAAAGACCACATAGATGAGTTCTTGCTGGAAAAAAACTATTTAAGCAACAGACAGCATGGATTCATGAAAGACAGAAGTTGTCAGACAAACCTGATTTCTTTTTATGAAGAGGTAAGTAAGACCTTGGACAGAGGCGTGGCTGTGGACGTGGTATACTTGGATTTTGCAAAAGCGTTCGATACAGTTCCCCACACACGGCTCATGTGTAAGGTAAAGTCTACAGGATTGGAAATATCAGTTTGTAAATGGATAGAAAACTGGCTAAAAGACAGAATTCAGAGAGTAGTGGTTAATGATTCTTACTCTGAATGGTCCAAGGTTATCAGTGGTGTACCCCAAGGTTCAGTGCTGGGACCCTTACTTTTTAATATGTTTATAAATGATATTGGGTCTGAGATCAAAAGTAACATTTCTGTCTTTGCAGATGACACCAAGCTATGCTGTGGAATAACGTCCTTACAGGATGTCGCCAATTTACAAGCCGACCTCAATGCTCTGTCTAATTGGGCGACTATGTGGCAGATGAGGTTTAATGTTGATAAATGTAAAGTTATGCACTTGGGGGCTAATAATATGAATGCATCATACATACTAGGGGGAGTACAACTGGGGGGATCCGTAGTGGAGAAGGATCTGGGGGTTTTGGTAGATCATAAGCTCAATAATGGCATGCAATGCCAAGCTGCGGTTTCCAAAGCGAGCAAAGTCCTTTCTTGTATTAAGAGAGGTATGGTCTCCAGAGAGAGAGATATCATTTTGCCCCTGTTCAAATCATTAGTAAGACCTCATCTGGAATATGCAGTTCAGTTTTGGGCACCAGTTCTCAAAAAGGATATTGGGGAACTGGAGAAAGTGCAGAGAAGGGCAACCAAACTGATAAGAGGCATGGAGGAGCTCAGCTATGAGGAGAGATTAGAGGAACTGAATTTATTCTCTCTTGAGAAGAGGAGATTAAGGGGGGATATAATCAACATGTACAAATATATAAGGGGTCCATATAGTGAACTTGGTGTTCAGTTATTCACTTTACGGTCAACACAAAGGACAAGGGGGCACTCTTTGCGTCTAGAGGAAAAGAGATTTCACCTCCAAATACGGAAAGGTTTTTTCACAGTAAGAGCTGTGAAAATGTGGAATAGACTCCCTGCAGAGGTGGTTCTGGCCAGCTCAGTAGATTGCTTTAAGAAGGGCCTGGATTCTTTCTTAAATGTACATAATATAACTGGGTACTGACATTTATAGGTAAAGTTGATCCAGGGAATATCCGATTGCCTCTCGGGGGATCAGGAAGGAATTTTTTCCCCTGCTGTAGCAAATTGGATCATGCTCTTCTGGTTTTTTTTTGCCTTCCTCTGGATCAACTGTGGGTATAGAATTGGGTATATGGGATTGTACGATATATGTTTATTTTATTTTTTTTTAATTTTTTTATTTTTTTTTTATTTTTTTTTACGGTTGAACTGGATGGACTTGTGTCTTTTTTCAACCTGACTATGTAACTGTAACTATGTAACATCACCAGCATTAACCCCTGAGAACAAAAATGGTCCATAACTCCTAACAATTCAAGGTGTCTGAGCCTGGTTACCACTCAGACACTTCCCCTAAATTGAACACCCCGCTACATATATATATATTTTTTCTAAGAGTATAAAATGGTGGTCATTGCAATACCGTATTTGCGCAGCGGTCTTACAAGCGCATTTTTTTTTTTTTTAAATACACTTTTTTGAATCAAAAAATAAGACAACAGTAAACTTAGCCCAATTATTTTTATATTGTGAAAGATAATGTTACGAGTAAATTGATACTCAACATGTCACACTTCAAAATTGCGCCCGCTCGTGAAACTTTTATCCTTAAAAATCTCCATATGCGACGTTTAACCGGTTAACGACCGGCTCCTGTACATATACGTCGGCAGAATGGCACGGCTGTGCAAAGTAACGTATATTTACGTCACTTTGAAATTCCCGCCGTGCGGGTGCGTGCCCCTGCTGCAAACTCCGTGACCGTCCCCGCAGGACCTGCGGACTTAATGTCTGCCGGTGTCCCGCGATCGGGTCACAGAGCTGCAGAATGGGGAGAGGCAAGTGTAAACAAGCATCTCCCCGTTCTGCCTAGTGACACTGTCACTGATCGTCTGCTCCCTCTCATCGGAAGCAGCGATAAGTGACGTGTCACTCGTAGCCATGCCCCCTAACAGTTAGAATCACTCCCTAGGACACACTTAACCCCTTCCTAGCACCCTAGTGGTTAACCCCTTCACTGCCAGTCACATTTATACAGTAATCAGTGCATTTTTATAGCACTGATCGCTGTATAAATGTGAATGGTCCCAAAATAGCGTCAAAAGTGTCCGATATGTCCGCCATAATGTCGCAGTCACGATAACAATCGATGATCACCGCCATTACTAGTAAAAAAAAATAATAATAAAAATGCCATAAAACTATCCCCTTTTTTGTAGATGCTATAACTTTTGCGCAAACCAATCAATGAACGCTTATTGCGATTTTTTTTACCAAAAATATGTAGAAGAATACGTATCGGCCTAAACTGAGGAAAAAAATCGTTTTTTTATAGATTTTTTTGGGGATATTTATTATAGCAAAAAGTAAAAAATATTGGATTTTTTTCAAAATTGTCGCATTATTTTTGTTTATAGCGCAAAATAAAAACCGCAGCGGTGATCAAATACCACCAAAAGAAATCTCTATTTGTGGGAAAAAAAGGACGTCAATTTTGTTTGGAAGCCACGTCGCACAACCACGCAATTTTCAGTTAAAGCGAAGCAGTGTCAAATCGCAAAAAGTGCACTGGTCTTTGGACAGCCAAATGGTCCGGAGCTGAACTCGTTAAAAAATTCTACAGGTTGCATGTTTTTAGTTACAGAGGAGGTCTAGGGCTAGAATTATTGCTCTCACTCTAACGATAGCAGTGATACCTCATGTGTGTGGTTTGAACACCGTTTTCATTTGCGGGCGCTGCTCACGTATGCGTTCGCTTCTGCACGCAAGCTCGGCAGGTCGGGGAGCGTTAAAAAAAAAAAAGTTTTTTTCCTTATTTATTTTATTTTTAATTACATTTTTTTACACTGTTCTTAAAAAAAAAAAACTTGTGTCACTTTTATTCCTATTACATGGAATGTAAACATCCCTTGTAATAGAAAAAAAGCATGACAGGACCTCTTAAAGATGAGATCTGGGGCCAAAAAGACCTCAGAACTCACATTTACACTAAAATGCAATAAAAAAAATGTCGTTTGATAAAAATTTAATAAAAAAAAGTCCCCTTTAAGAGCTATGGGTGGAAGTGACTTTTTGACGTCGCTTCCCCCCTGCAATGGTATGGAGCCTGGTGGGGGCCATCTTTCCCTCACTCAGCTCCATACCACAGAGGGGACAGGACCCGATCACCTCTGCCGCAGCCGGCGGGTCCGGTAAGCGGCGGAGGTAGGGTTGCCACCTTTTCTTCAAGTCAAACCCGAACACTTTAGAGACACACAGCTATTTTATAGTATAAACTATACATATATTTTGCTATTAAATAACATTTCTAATCATATGAAGTTAATAACAAGATTCCCCCTTTACATCAGAGTCTACAGAGTTCTCCTTTTACATCTGAATCTGCAGAGTTCTCTTTCACTGTAAGGGGGGACTCTGCAGACTCTGATATAAGGGAGAGCTCTGGGGACTCTAACATAAGGGATGCTCTGGGAACCCTGATTTAAGGGGGAACACTGAGAACTCTGATATACGGAGAGGACTCTGATGTAAGGGGGAACACTGAGAACTCTGATATACGGAGAGGACTCTGATGTAAGGGGGAACACTGAGAACTCTGATATACAGAGAGGACTCTGATGCAAGGGGGAACACTGAGAACTCTGATATACGGAGAGGACTCTGATGTAAGGGGGAACACTGAGAACTCTGATACACGGAGAGGACTCTGATGTAAGGGGTAACACTGTGGCCTCTGGTGTAAAGGGGAACTCTGATGTAAGGGGTGCTCTGAGAACCCTGATTTATCTTAGTGTACTCACTCAGAGGCAGGAGAGAGAAGGGGGAAGGGGGGGACTTCAGTCACAGGCAGGGATGGATGTGGAGCTCAATCACTCCTTGGCAGTCAGTACTGATGTATCTGAGGCTGCTGGACTTCAAATTTCCGGCCCCAACTTTCCTTTTCTGAGGCACAGTGCCGGGGAATTGGAGTGTGGGCAGACACAGAGGGGTAGGGGCGAGAGTAAGAGGTGCAGATCGATCCCTCTCTCCTCTCCCGTCTGTGTGTGTGTTGGGGGGGGGGGGGGGGGAGATTGTTAGGACTGGCTTTGGAAAGCATGAAAGAGAGTGTAACAGACACTCTCAGCTTAGACACCTGCAGCCGGCAACCCTGCTGAGAAGCCATAGTCCAGTCTGAATAATATGTCCGGGTTTCAGGCATGCGTGGTTCCAAACCTGAACTGTCCGAGTGAATCCCGGACAGGTGTCAACCCTAGGCTGAGGGCACCGGAGCGCGGCAGGAGAGGGGGCTTCTCCCGCCACCGATAAAAGTGATCTTGTGGCGAATCCACCACTTTTATCTTAAAGCGGACCGCCCCCGCTGAAGAAGTGGATACCGAGGTTATGGCAGCTAGCTACTGCCATAACAACGGTATTCCACTTCAAAGAGCCATCGTATAATGACGGCAGGCGGTCCGTAAATGGTTAAGGTGGCTATGTATTTGTCTTTTTATGGTTTCCTAAGGCCAGGTGAGTTCACATGTACCGGGACGAAGTCCTGTATACTCTTGATTAATCAGTTAGTCAGGTACCCCAACCATTTCCGGTTGCATCTGGATGCTGGCAAGACGCAGCAGACAAGAGCCGGTACCGACATTAGGTTTTTTGAGACCAGCACTGCCTGGTGCCCGGTCAGTCTTAGACCAATTCATGGAGGTGACAGCAGACAAACTTAGGGATAGTCCACGTTTACCATTCCCTAGTGTCCCCCTCCCCACAGCACAGCTCATGAAACATTGCCGCACTCTATGGTCAAATCTAGGTTTGGACTAGACATGTGCAATTTGTTTAGTTTCTAATTTGTTTTTCACAAATTTAGAGAAATTAGAAATTTCCGAATTTCCGAATTTTTGGATTTCCGAAATTTCGAATTTCCGAATTTTTCAATTTTCGGATTTCCAAATTTTTCAATTTACGAGTTTTCAGATCTTCGAAATTCTGAAATTCGTAATTTCGGATTTTCGAATTTTCAAATTTCTAGAAATGTGCAATTCATTTTGTTTCTAATTCGTTTTTCAGGAATTTAGAGAAATGTGTAAATTACGAAATTTCAGAATTTCAGATTTTTTGGATTTCCGAAATCTTGAATTTCCGAATTTTTTAATTTACGAATTTTCGGATTTCCGAATTTTTAAATTTCTGAATTTTCGGATTTTCGAAATTCGGAAATTTCGAATTTCCGAAATTCGGAATTTCGAAAATTGGAAATTTCGAAAATTGGAAATTTCGAATATTCGAGATTCGAAAATTCTAAATTGCAAAATTCAAAAATCTAAAATGGGAAATTTGGAAAGTTGAATTTCCGAATTCCGTATTTTTCAATTTCCGAATTTTCGGATTTCCGAATTTTTCGGAATTTCCAAAATTCGAAATTGCAAAATTTGAAATTGCAAAATTCGAAAATCTAAAATTCGAAAATGGGAAATTTGGAAAGTTGAATTTCCGAAATTTTAGAATTTCCGAAATTCTGAAATTCGTTATTTCGTTTTTATGCTTTTTTCGGAAATTCAAAAAATTAGTTTTTTCTGTTTTCGTTTTATTGGTTTTTTTTGGAAATTTGAAATTCGGAAATTCGGAATTCCGAGTTTCCGAAAAAAGAAAAAAAAGAAAAAACAAATTTTTCGAATTTACCGAATTTCCGAAAAAGCAAAAAAACGAAAATGAAAAGACAAATTTTTCGAATTTCCTAAAAAAGCAAAAAAACGAAAACGAAAAAAACTAATTTTTCGGCAGTGCACACGTCTAGTTTGGACCCCAAAGAATATTCCACAGGAGCTGCTTGTCGCCAAGGGGTCCCTGTTCCCGTGAATAAAAAGTTAGGTAGGTGGAATTCGTCATGCTACTCCAGATAAATCCTAGATCCACACGTCGGGATGTCACAAGCATTTGCGCATTTGGCTGACTAATATTGCACACAGTTGTATGCAATAAATCTTTTGCTAACTCATCCTACTGTCTTTATTTTTGCCTCCTTTAGGCATACTGACCACGTGCAGGGCCGCCATCAGGGGGGTACAGGCAGTACACCTGTAAGGGGCCCGGAGGTCCCCAGGGGCCCGGATGGCCCCCCCTTTTTTTTTTTTTTTGAATTTTTTTTTTTGTAAGGGGCCCAGAGGTCCCCAGGGGCCCGGAGTTCCCCAGGGCCCCGAATGTCAACCCTCCTTTTTTATAATTTTTTTTATTATTCATTTTTTTATTTAATTAGTTTTTTTAATTAATTTATTTAATTTAATTAATTTATTTATTTATTTTTTGTAAGGGGCCCAGGGGTCCCCAGAGGCCCGGAGGTCCCCAGGGCCCCGGATGGAAACCTCCCTTTTTTTATTTATTTTTTATAATTTTTTTATTATTAATTTTTTTATTACATTTTTTTAAAAAAAAAATTTTAATTTAATTTTTTTTATTTATTTTTATTTATTTTTAAGGGGCCCAGAGGCCCCCAGAGGCCCGGAGGTCCCCAGGGCCCCGGATGGAAACCTCTTTTTTTTATAATTTTTTTTTTTATATATAATTTTTTTTTTGTAAGGGGCCCAGAGGTCCCCAGGGCCCTGGATGGCAACCCCCCTTATTTTTGTTTTTTGTTCTTCTGATTTTATTGTGTTCGTCAGCACCCAAACCCCCTGCTTCTCAATTCGTGGCACCCCCCCCGCTTCTGAATTTGCGGCAGCCCCCTAGCTTCTCAATTCGCGGCGGCAGCACCCCCCCCCCAGGGCTCCAGGGGGCCCATGCCTGAAGCTGTGTAAGGGGCCCCAAAATTCCTGATGGCTGCCCTGACCACGTGACTACGGCACACCCCAGGTCACGTTTCCCTTCCCCCCCCCCCTTACCTTTCCCAAACTGTCTACAAGACAGTGTATATTTTTTAGCACTGATCACTGTATTAGTGTCACTGGTTCCCAAAAAGGTGTCAGTGTCCGAATGTCCACCATGATATAGCAGTCCTGCTATAAGTCACTGATCGCCGCCATTACTAGTAAAAAATAAATAAGACAAATTCCATTAATATATCCCATAGTTTGTAGACGCTATAACTTTTCTTCAAGCCAATCACTATGCGCTTATTGTTTTTTTTTTTTACCAAAAATATGTAGCAGATCACATATTGGCCCAAATTTATGAAGCAATTAGATTTGTTTTTACATTTTATTAGATAAGTTTTATAGCAGAAAGTAAAAAATATATTTTAATTTTTTTCAAAATTTTCTTTTTTATCTATATAGCGCAAACAATAAAAACGACAGGAGGTGATCAAATGGCGCCAAGAGAAAGCTCTATTTGTAATAAAAACAAGGACAAAAATGTTATTTGGGTACCATGTCGCACGACCGCGCAATTGTCAGTAAAAGTAACAGTGCCGTATCGCAAAGAATGGCCTGGTCAGGAAGGGGGGCAAACCTTCCGGAGCTGAAGTGGTTAAAGGATCAGTAAAGGAATTTTTTTATTTTATTTTTAAATAACAAACATGTTATAGTTACCCCCACTGTGCAGCTCGTTTTGCACACAGTGGCCCCGATCCTGGTCTTCTGGGGTCCCTTGGCGGCTGTCTCGGCTCCTCCCCGCAAGGACTCCACACCTGGAGTTATTGCGGGCGCGCTCCCGTGATACAGCTGCGGCCATAGCCGCCGACTGTATCACTCAGCCCCGCCCCCCGCGTCACTGGATGTGATTGAAAGCAGCGCCAGCCAATGGCTGCGCTGCTTTCAATCCATCCAGTGAAGCCAATCGACGGCCAGGTTGAGAACCGAGGAGGATGAGCGCGGGACATTCGAGGGGCCAGGTAAGTAAAACGGGGGCTCGAGGGGCGGTACTTTCGGATGTTTTTTGACCTTAATGCATAGGATGCATTAAGGTGAAAAAACATTTACCTTTACAACCCCTTTAATAAAGACCTGCACTACTAATAATGATACTGCACTTAGATTGCGCCCTCTAGTGTTTCTTTGTGTTATTACAGATATTCCTTCTATCTGCTGAGGCACTGCGCTATACTGAAGCCAGCTGAATGAACTCATGATCCACCCATTATGCATATGATTCACTGTTCAGCTAGGATTTCGTAGCTGTAGTGTATTGGTGGCTTCTTGGGCTATAAGAGATTTTACTGTTTCGTCCATGGACCGACACAGCTTCTCTATTGACAAAGTGGGTATTATCCGTTAATTAGGAGTGACTAGGCAGAATAACTTGTAAAAAGTGTTGCATCACACCTTCTACAGTACCGCCCAGGGGGCGGACCCTCTGGGTATACCCTCTCAGTCTGCATCTCGCAGATCAGTTTTTTTCTGTCTAGCAAGGAGTAGGACATGGCTCCCTTCGGGCCCATTGGTCCGGGGAAAAAAGATATATATATATATATATATTTTTTTGCTACATTTGTTGTTTCCTGCGATCTTCGATCAACTGCCGACTGGGTGACAGGCTGGATCCTCGATCCTTGTAGTCTCCCCAGTTTCGGCCATCGAGCGTGTGCCGACCCTAGCTACGCGCTGGGTTTTCCACGACATGCCCGTTGCTCCACGGGTGGCCGGTGAGCTTACGCTCCAGGGCCTGCATCGGACCGCTCAGCTTCGGCTGACCTTACGGCCGAGTCGCAGCAGCCTGGCCGGTGAGCTTACGCTCCAAGGCTTGCATCGAACCGCTCAGCTTCGGCTGACCTTACAGCCGAGTCGCAGCAGCCTGTCCGGTGAGCGTCATGCTCCAGGGCATACATATGATCGTCCCTTCTGGGTCCAATCACAGCATGCCTGGCCAACAGTCACCTTCCGTGCGCGGACGATGATCTGTTTGGAATGTCTTCCAGCAGAATACATGCAGGATAGGTAAGTAAAACTCCCCTGCCTCGGCTGGGTGATTTAGCTGGACATTCCTGGAGAGATCAAGTAAGTGGTTGTGGCCCCTTTCTTCCCTCTCTCCCTGCCTTTCCCTCCTCCCTGGGCTTCTAGCTAAAGGTTGCTGGGTGCTGGGGGTCACCTAGGGGGTCCCACTGGAGCGGGGCTGGCTGTAACTAACATTTAAAAGAAATGTCATTTTTTCTTACCTGTGTTTGTGTCCTTCCTCCTCCATGCTGTCGGCGGCCATTTTGAGGTGGTCCATGCCAAGTTTGGCCTCTTGTGACTGCCCGGCGGCCATCTTCCTGTGGTTCGGCCACACCCACTGGCCCCTATCAGCTGATCGGCGGCCATGTTTGTCCACCCTGTATGCAGATATTGCCGTTCGGCGGCCATCTTTTTGTGGGCTATGGCTGCTTGACCTCTATCTTCTGTCGGCGGCCATTTTCTTAGAGCCCACATTATCTTCCATACAGACGTTTTTGGCAACCATTTTGCGAGAGCCTCCGGCCTCTAGGGTGCATTACACTGGCGCGAAAATTCACACAGGAAGTGCTGATAAAAGAAGCAGACTGACACAGCAGCAGTGGGAAAGCATCACAGGCGCAGCATAGCAGTACCTATCCAGGGTGGTGAGTCCTCTGGGTGACCCAGCCTCTCTGCAGCACAGGAGGGTGGCCTATTGATATCTTGCCTGGAGCCCTGTGGGTGTCAGCGTGTGGTCAGCATGGCATCTGAGCCAGATGTCTTCTGCCCTGAAACACCAGATTTAGCAGCTGGTGTCCCTGAGGTGTCTATGGACGCTATGTCGGCAATCCTAGAGGCGTTTGCTGCCAGGGTGGAAGCAGCACACGGGAATACAGGGGGTAATAAACGCCCCCGTCCCCTGCAATCTTCTGGGGATATTTCTGATGCAGAACCAGGTCCAGCTACGGCTCATGACCCAGATTCTGATGCATCAGAGACTGCAGACCGTGACCGATCGGACAGTGAGGAGGACTCCAAGTCCAGGTCAGTACGCGAGACGGCTTTGGTATCTGACCTTATTACTGCAGTGCGGGATACGCTAAAGTTGGAAAAGACTGCAGAAGTAACAGATACTCCAGTCCCCTTTGGGTTTCGTAAACCTGCCTGCACTGCTAAGGTGTTCCCTTGTGTGTCCTATTTTGACAAACTCTTATACAAGGAATGGGAGAACCCACTGAGGGTCTTTACAGCCCCAAAGAGGTTTGCAGTACGGTACCCCTTTGAGGAGAGTTTTCTGAATATATGGACCTCTCCCCCTATAGTGGACCCTTCGGTGTCCAGACTTAATAGAGCCACCACTATTCCAGTAGAAGGGGCTCCTGTTTTCAAGGACCCTGTGGATAAGAAGGCTGAAGCACTCGCTCGCTACCTATACTCAGTGGTAGGCTCGGCAGTACGCCCGGCATTGGCGGGGGCCCTAGTGTCTCAGACACTTACTGAATGGGCAAAATTGCTACTCCAGGGGTTAAAGGAGCGAGATGCTCCTCCTAATGAGATAACTTTGGCCGACCATTTGGTCCAGGGCCTTAAGTTTGTCTGTGAGTCAGACATGGATACTGTTCCCCTGCTGTCAAGAGCTTCGGTTTATGCAGTAGCAATACGCCGCCTGATCTGGCTAAAGGGCTGGTCTGCGGACCAGACTTCCAAGAAAGCCCTGTTGGATCTGCCTTTTTAGGGCAACAGACTTTTTGGGGCTTCTCTGGATGACATCATCAAGGATGCCACAGGAGGTAAAAGCACTTTGCTTCCCCAAACTAGCAAGGGTAAGGGACCACGCCAAGGGCAAGGGCCCTCCTTTACTGCACGTAAGCGTTTTTTTCGCCCCCTTAAGGCGACAGGGAAAAGACCCCAGGCCGATAAAGCGCCTGCCCAAGGACAGAAGCGTCCTTGGTCCCGCAGACCCAACAAGCCTGCGGACAAATCTGCGTCCACATGAAGGTCCGCCCCCACCCAGCTCTCGGTGGGGGGACGTCTTCGCAAATTCACGACTCAGTGGACTGCTCTAGTCTCCGACAGGTGGGTTTGCGAAGTAATCTCCTCAGGCTACAAGATAGAGTTTCTCTCTTGTCCACCAAACAGATTCATCACCTCCAATCTCCAGCTACTACCGACCCGTCGGGAGGCCCTGTATGGGGCGGTCCAGGGTCTACTGGAACGCGGGGTAGTTATTCCAGTTCCAGAACAGGAACGGGGTCAGGGTTTTTACTCAAATCTGTTCATTGTGCCGAAGAAGGAGGGGGTTCGTCCAATCTTGGATCTCAGAGCCCTCAATTGCTTTGTGAAGGTACAAGATTTCGGATGGAGTCGGTTCGATCTGTAGTCACGGCTCTCCATCCGGGGGACTTTCTGGCCTCCTTGGACATCAAGGACGCATACCTGCATGTCCCCATATACTCCAGACACCAGAGGTTTCTGCGATTTGCTATCGGGAAGAACCACTACCAGTTTGTGGCCCCCCCGTTTGGCCTTGCCTCAGCACCCAGGACGTTCACCAAGGTGCTCGCTCCGATTCTGGCACTTCTAAGACAGCGGGGTATCGCTATCACAGGTTACTTGGACGACCTTCTGCTGAAGGCCCCTTCAAGCTCAGAATTAGAGGTAAGCGTGTCCATTACCTGTCAGACTCTTCGAGACTGTGGTTGGATACTAAACACGCAAAAGTCAGTATTGGTGCCCACTCAACGCCTATTGTACCTGGGGTTGATTCTGGATTCCTCAGAGGCAAAGGTATTCCTCCCTGTGGAGAAGTTGCAGACCCTCCGGGCTGCAGTACGGCAGCTGACTTCCAGGAATTGGTCGTCACTCCGTTTTTGCATGCGAGTGTTGGGCCTCATGGTAGCCTCCTTCGAGGCGGTCCTATATGCTCAATACCACACTCGAGTGTTACAGAAGGAAGTTCTGTCCAGATGGAACAGATGCCCTTCATCTCTGGATTATCAAATCTGAGTGAGCCACCTAGTCAGGAGATCCCTGGTATGGTGGCTGACAGCACCGGCTCTAATGGCCGGGAAGTCATTTCTTCCGGTTTACTGGATAGTGATCACGACGGACGCCAGCCTTACAGGTTG
This sequence comes from Rana muscosa, assembly GCA_029206835.1. Lineage (NCBI taxonomy): Eukaryota > Metazoa > Chordata > Amphibia > Anura > Ranidae > Rana > Rana muscosa. The sequence goes on along the minus strand of CM055125.1, from coordinate 17,258,813 downwards.
GGGGGGAGTCTGGGGTGTCCAGTCGGCGCAGGGTCGCTGGACCCCAGAGGAAGCCCTCCTGCCGATCAATGTCCTGGAGATCCGGGCGATCAAGCTGTGCCTCTTCAAATGGTCTCAGAGACTGCAAGGGCGTCCAGTCAGGATCCAGTCAGACAACGCCACAGCAGTGGCATATGTCAATCATCAAGGAGGAACAAGAAGCTCAGCTGCAGCATCGGAGATCGCTCGCATCCTGAAGTGGGCAGAGAGGAGCGTACCGGCACTGTCGGCCGTGTACATTCCGGGTGTGGAAAACTGGCAGGCGGACTACCTGAGCCGCCAGATGCTGGACCAGGGAGAATGGTCCTTACACCCGGAGGTGTTCCAACTCCTCTGCCAAAGATGGGGCACACCAGACGTAGATCTTCTGGCTTCCCGACTCAATCGGAAGGTATTGAGATTTGTGGCCCGGTCAAGAGACCCATGGGCAGACGCAACGGACGCGTTGGTAGCATCGTGGGGTCAGTATCGGGTAATCTATGCCTTCCCTCCCTTAAGGCTTCTTCCTCTTCTGCTCCGCAGAGTGGAGGCAGAGGGAATTCCAATGATCCTAATCGCTCCAGATTGGCCTCAGCGTCCTTGGTACGCCGATCTAGAACGTCTGGTAGCAGACGTCCCCTGGCGCCTACCACTACAGAAGGACCTGCTATCGCAAGGTCCCATATTCCGTCCTGCTTTACAGTCATTGGCTTTAACGGCATGGCTGTTGAGAACCAGGTACTGAGAGACCGGGGCCTGTCAGACTCAGTAATCTCTACTATGAGAAGTGCTCGAAAACCGTCCTCTAGGAAGGTCTATCACCGCACTTGGAGGGCCTACATCTCCATGTGTGAGGAAATGAAATGGCATCCGCGTACCTATTTGGTTTCCAGAATCCTGCTGTTTTTACAGCATGGGGTGGACCAAAGGCTTGCCCTAAGTACGATTAAGGGACAGATATCTGCCCTGGCTGTCTTTTTTCAGCGACCCCTGGCGACTCACTCTCTCGTGAGTACATTTGTGCAGGGGGTCCGACATGTGGCCCCTCCGGTCCGTCCCCCGTTACCTCCGTGGGACTTGAACCTGGTCCTCTCAGAAGGCACCGTTTGAGAATATTAGAGATATTCCCCTGTTGACACTTTCTCAGAAAGTGGTCTTTTTGGTGGCTGTTACGTCAGTTAGACGAGTCTCTGAGCTGGCAGCCTTGTCCTGCAAGGCTCCCTATTTGATTTTCCACAAGGATAAGGTGGTGCTGCGGCCGCAGCCTTCCTTTCTTCCGAAAGTCGTTTCGGCTTTTCATCTCAACGAAGACATTGTACTTCCATCCTTGTGTCCTCAGCCGTCGAATCCTAAGGAGTCGGCGTTGCATTCCTTGGACGTTGTCCGAGCTTTGAGAGTATACCTATCTGCTACTTCCCTGTTCCGGAAGTCAGACTCACTGTTTGTTTCGGTGGCTGGTCCCAAGAAGGGCCAAGCAGTCTCATCGGCCACCATCTCTAGGTGGATCCGACAGATAGTAATCCAGGCTTACGCCTTAAAGGGCCCCCCTTTCCTGTCACGGCGCATTCGACCAGGGCAATAGGTGCCTCTTGGGCTTTCCGACATCAAGCGTCTGTTTCCCAACTATGTAAAGCGGCGACTTGGTCGTCCGCTCACACTTTCACAAAATTCTACAAGGTTGATGTAGGTGCATCTTCGGATGCCTCTTTCGGCCGCAAGGTTTTGCAAGCGGCTGTTTAGAGTTGCAACTCCTCCGTTGGAGGAGTGCTGTTTTTGTGTTTTGGGGGTGAAGTTTGTTTTTATGCTGTTACCACCCCTCGTTTTTTCTCTGACACTGCTTTGGGACGTCCCACTTTGTCAATAGAGAAGCTGTGTCGGTCCATGGACGAAAGAGTAAATAGGATTTTTTACTCACCGTAAAATCCTTTTCTCTGAGTCCATGGACCGACACAGCACCTACCCCTCCTTTTAAGTTTGTACTGCTTTTTGACGAACTGATCTGCGAAGATGCAGACTGAGAGGGTATACCCAGAGGGTCCGCCCCCTGGGCGGTACTGTAGAAGGTGTGATGCAACACTTTTTACAAGTTTTTCTGCCTAGTCACTCCTAATTAACGGATAATACCCACTTTGTCAATAGAGAAGCTGTGTCGGTCCATGGGCTCAGAGAAAAGGATTTTACGGTGAGTAAAAAATCCTATTTTCTCCATTGAAATAAATGGACTGTCCTATGCTTGTAGTGTGAAAGCGTATGCAAAATCGCATGTTCACAAAATGCTCAGGTGTGACTGGGGCCTTACAGTGTTCCTTTAACCACTTCCCGTCCGTATTACATCCTAGACTTGAAGTGGAGATATCGGGAAGATGTCTGCAGTAGACATGTGCAATTTCTTTAGTTCTGAATTTGTTTTTTAACGAATTTAGACAAATTCGTTAATTTGGAAAGATCCACATTTTTCCGAAAATTAGAAAATCCAAAAACAAGAATGAAAATCCGAAAATTCAAAAGAATGAAATTCCGAAAATAAGAATGAAAATTCAAAAACCCGAAAATCTGAAATAATAAATAATAATAACTTATCTATTACTGACTATTAAATGATAGGTGTTGGAATTTCCTTTCAAATTTGCCTGGTAGTGAACGTAACGAATACTAATTTATCTGAAGTTACGAATTATCTGTAATAATGAATGCCGTATCTAAACAAATGGAACGCAACGAATTAATAGAAATGCATAACAATAATAATAATAAAAATGTATTATTATTTATTTGTATTTAGTTCCGTTCCATTTGTTTAGATGCAGAATTCTTTATTTCGGATAATTCGTACCTTCGGATAAATTTGTATTTGTTACGTTCACTAACAGCCAAATTTGAAAGGAAATTCCAATACCTATAATTTAATAGTTATCGTATTTATCGACGTATAACACGTACTTTTTTCCCCCTAAAATCAGGGGAAAATCGTGGGTGCGTGTTATACGCCGATTCCCCGCTGAAACGAGTGAGAGGAGCCGATATACAGAAAGTCAAAGTACACGCGGCTTTACTCGGCTCCTCTCGCAGTCCACTGATTGCGCCGCTGACATACAGAAAGCCTTTCCGTGTGGAGAGGAGCGAGCGGGGCCGAGTGTACTTCGGCTAATCTCGGCCCCTCTCGCAGATCCGCCCCTGACTGTGAGCAGAGCCGAGTCTAGCCGAAGTACACTCGGCTTTCTGTATGTCAGCGGCGCAATCAGTGGAGATGTCAGTCAGGGGCGGGACTGCGAGAGGAGCCGAGTCTAGCCGAAGTACACTCGGCTCCGCTCGCTCCTCTCCACACGGAAATCGGCGCCAATTTTAAAAATCGCAGAGACTGGCAAGGCTGCAAAGGCACTAGGCAAGGCTGCAAATGCATTGGGCAAGGCTGCAAAGGTACTGGGCTAGGCTGCAAAGGTACTGGGCTAGGCTGCAAAGGTACTGGGCAAGGCTGCAAAGGCACTGGGCAAGGCTGCAGATGGACACCGGGCAAGGCTGCAATGATGGACAAGGCTGCATTTAAATGTAAGTTTTTTTCCTTGAACTTCCCTCCTAAAAGTTTTTTTCCTTTAAAATTCCCTCCTAAACTTGGGGTGCGTGTTATACGCCGATAAATACGGTAGTTATTATTAGCTAGTTATTATTTTGAATTTTGGGATTTTCCTTCTTTCGAATTTTCGTATTTTCCTTTCTTATTTTGGAATTTCTGAATTTCCAAATTTACGAATTCCGAATTTTAGAATTTTCCGAATTTACGTATTTTTTAATTTACGAATTCTGGATTCTCGAGAAAAATAAATAAATAAAACAAATGAAACAAAAACAAACAAATTTTTCAGCAGTGCACATGTCTAGTCTGCAGCTACACACATCATCCCAGTATCATTATTTTCAGCCAGAGATTCCCTACAATGTAAAAGCTATGCTAGAGGCTGATTAGCTGCTGGATTGCATTAACAGGCAGCAGGAGGGGAGGTTCCTCCACCGGCACCTCTCCTGACTCTCCTGTGTGAGCGGGTAGCATGGGATTTGATCTGACAGTGTCACAGGGTTACCACAGGGCTGGTCTCTCTGGTCCCAGGCCATCTCTTTGATCCTGGGAGGCCAGAAACTATGTCATAGCGTGACCTCCGCCTCTGGCAGATGTAAATACTGCCATTTTTTTTCCTCTGGAAAGCAGAGATCAAAGTTTTTTATTTTATTCTCATGCTTTCCAGGGTAGAAGAGAGATCTGGGGTCTTTTAGACCCCAGATGTCTCCATAAAGAGGACCTGTCATGCCTTATTTCTATCACAAGAGACGTTTACATTTCTTGTGTTTGGAATAAAAGTGATAAAAAAATTAAAGGGACAGTGCAAAAAAATAATAATAAAATAATACATTTTTTAAAGCACCCTCATCCCCTTGTGCTCGCACACAGAAGCAAATGCATATGTAGGTCGCGCCCGCATATGTAATCGGTTTTCGCACCACAGATGTGAGGTATCGCTGCGAACGTTAGAGCGAGAGCAATAATTCTAGTGCTAGTAGACCTCCTCTGTAACTCTAAACTGTTAACTTGTAAACATTTTAAAAGCGCCGCCTATGGAGGTTTTTAAGTACTGTAGATTTGCGCGATCCCACAAGCGTGCGCAAATTTATATATATGGGTTATATATTATTTTTTTGCATTAAAATTCATTAAAGTGTGCTTTTTCCAAACATAAAAAAATACAATGACCGCCATTTTATTCTCTAGGGTCACTGCTAAAAAAATATATATATATATATATATATATATATATATATATATATATAATGTTTGGGGGGTTCTGAGTAATTTTCTAGCAAACAAATTATTATTTTTACATGTAGCAGAGAAATGTGGGAAGTGTGTGAATTTATAGCACAATGTTGAATTAATTCAAACTGACCTTTCTTTTTCGTACATCACGGGACACAGAGCGACTTAGTCATTACTAATGGGTTATATAGATTACCTTCAGGTGCTGGCACTGGCCACTTCCAAACCGGAAGTACCCTCCCCTATATAAGCCCCTCCCACCCGGGAGCACCTCAGTTTTTTGCCAGTGTCTAAGGTGTTGGCCAAAGAGTAACATGTGTTTTCACTGGGCTTGCGTACAGGTTCTTTTGGGCCTTAGTAAGCTGTTCCGGATCCCACCAAAAAAGCTTCATAGCTAAACGGTCGGTACCCGGGCCTTGCAGCAGAAGAGCAAGGTTTTGCCTGTAATGCCTCTCTTAGGAGGGCTGGACCCTGGGATCCAGAGCTCTGGTCATACCCACGACCAAGATGTTGTCTGTGCAGGGTGCTATACAGGTCCAGGGGAGTGGAATCCTTGGGAACCCGGTCCCTGAAGGTTTAATTACAATGCCTGCCGTGATAGGTGAAGTTTGGGCTTCTGTGGACCAAACAAAGTCCTGCGGCGGGGATCAGGTAAGTGGGGGCCCCCAGGAACTTGGTTCTATTGGGGGACCCCCAAGCCTAATTTGTCTTTCTGTCTGTTACCTAACGGTATTCCCGCTAATATCTGTGTATGCCTGTAACTACTGAAAATGTAAAATTTTAATAGTAGTCAAGAAAAAAAAAAAAAAAGGGACCGCGGTACCTGTGTTAAACCACTAGAGGCCGCTGTAGTCCATTTTTCTTGTCATGTGGATCTTTGGTTTCCTCAAGTCAAAAGATCCAGGCAGTTGGTAAGTTTCTCTGTGGGAATCCACTTCCTCTGCCCTGTTGCTGCGCTCATCCACCGCACAGGCCCTCCGGCAAAAAGGGCCCTGGCTCCTAGTCCCTGTTTGATTTCGAAAAGGGCGCCAATGGCGCACGGGCGCGCGCGCAGGCGCGTGCACGCGCCTCCTATGAAAAAAAGGGGCGGGGCGGGTGGATGACGCTCGATGCGCGCCACGGCGCTTCTGCGCATGTGCAGGCGTCCCAGCTTGTATAAAGACACAGTACAAGTGTCAGCTGGATGCAAACAGAGCTAGCAACAAACAGTGGCACACAGAGGCGGTTGATGCAGGCATCCCCATAGAAAGGCACTTTAGTGGACACCAGCTGGTATATAGCAGCAACTGTGTTCGACTATTACCAGCAAAATTGGTGTATGACGACGGGAATACCTCAGCTTTGTGCTTAAAGGATATGTCGTCCAGACGCTCCGGAAATAGGTCTTCCAGGAAGCCAAAGGGGTCTCCATCAGGCTCTGAGGATATTGGGCATGCTTGTACTGCACCAATCTCCCCTGAGAATTCAGAGGTCAGTAGCCGTAGAAACCCCGCAGGAGTGCCTGGTGCTGTGGCTGTCCCCAGTCCACCTGCTCCTGTATATATAACAGAGGAGGTTTTATCCTCAACTCTGGGAGGATTGGAAGAGAGATTAACAGCATTGATCGCTGCTTCCCTGTCACAGGGAAAGCGCGTCCGATCTCCGTCTCCTCCTTCAGAGTGCCTGTTAGTGGAGGAACAGCCCCACACAGGGATCAACCTACCTGAAGGGGATCAGGATGAGGTTGATTCAGTTATGGAGGAATCAACAGTGGAAGAACCTTTCTCAGCATCTCAGGCTGAAAGATTATGGGTTCAGTCTCTGACTAACATGGTCCGATCAGCATTTAAAATGCCTCTGGCGGAACCACCATCCACTACGGTTTCCTCGCTGGGGTCGCTAAAAGCTCCCCAGGCTGTCTGTTCCTTCCCAATCCACCCTTTATTAGAAGGGCTTATTTACCAGGATTGGGAGCATCCTGATAAAATATTTGCTCCCCCCAAGAGATTTCCGGTGATCTATCCCATGGAGGATAAGTTCATAAAAAAATGGAGGGTCCCTACAGTGGACGCAGCCATCTCTTCTGTGAACAAATCACTGACATGTCCAGTAGATAATGTTCCAATGTTCAAAGACCCAATAGATAAAAAATTGGAGTCTTTACTAAAATCTGCTTTCTCTACAGCAAGCATGGTGACACAACCTGCGGTAGCAGCGATTGGAGTCTGCCAAGCAGTGAAAGATCAGTTGAAACAAGTCTTAAGGGACTTACCAGATCAGCAGGCTCTTGCCCTAGCTGACCTGCCTAGAGCCTTGTGTTTGCGGTGTTTACCATAAAGGATACAATCCAACAGGCCTCCCGCTTTACGCTGTCTATAGTACATATGCGTAGGCTTCTGTGGCTCAAAAACTGGTCTGCTGAAGCTCCCTGTAAAAAACTGCTGGTTAGCTTCCCATTTCATGGAGAACGCTTATTTGGAGAAGATCTGGACAAATATATCCAGAAAATTTCTGCCGGTAAAAGTTCACTCTTACCGGTTAAGAACAAGGGTAGAAGTCCTTCTTTTAAGAGGCCTACTTCTCCAGTCCCGGGCACATCGGCTGTGAAGCAGTTCCGACGGCCTCCGCGGTCAAATTCAGGGGGCAGAAATCAGGGACAATCACAGGGTAACAAGAAGCCCTGGATCAAAAGAGGTACAAAACCTCCCCCCAAGTCATGAAGTGTTGCCCCCACTCAATCGGGTGGGGGGAAGGCTTCAGTTGTTCACAGAGACCTGGCGGGACACCATCAGAGACAGATGGGTGCTCTCCGCAGTAAGTCTGGGCTACAAGCTGGAGTTAAAAGGCACTCCTCCTGCCCAATTTATGAGGTCAAACGTGCCAAGAGATCCCCAGAAGAGAGGATCCCTCCTTCTGGCACTAGAACAACTATTGCTCCAAGGTGTAATCATGAAGGTTCCCCTGGAAGAAAGCGGATTCGGGTTTTACTCGAACCTTTTCACAGTCCCCAAACCAAATGGGGACGTGAGGCCCATATTAAATCTAAAAGGGCTAAACAAGTTCCTAAATATCAGGACTTTTCGGATGGAGTCGATCCAATCGGTGGCCACCGCCCTACAAGGGCAGGAATGGTTAGCCTCGATCGACATAAGGGATGCTTATCTGCATATTCCCATCTTTCCGGCCCACCAGAAATTTCTACGCTTTGCAGTAGAAGGGCGCCATTTTCAGTTCAGAGCCTTACCTTTCGGTCTGGCCACAGCACCTCGAGTGTTCACAAAAATTCTGGCCCCATTATTGGCCAATCTAAGAACACAAGGTGTAACGATAATGGCATATCTAGACGACCTGCTACTAATAGACCACTCAGTGGAAAAGCTGGAAGTAGCTATTCACAAGACAATCAAGTATCTGGAATATCACGGTTGGATTATCAACCGGGACAAGTCAGCTCTAAGACCAGTCAAAAGTCTGGAATACTTAGGGCTAAGGCTGGATTCAAATCAGAGAAAGATTTTTTTACCTCCAGAGAAGGTGTCGTCTTTAAAAGATTTGACCCACTTAGTGGGTACAAAAAGAAAACCATCCATACGCCTCTGCATGAGGCTGCTGGGAAAAATGGTGGCTTCATTCGAAGCGGTACCCTACGGTCAATTCCATTCAAGGAATTTGCAAAGGGCCATACTGTCAGCCTGGAACAAAAAAGTTCAGGCTTTGGACTTACCAATGTCCCTGTCCCCTTCCGTTCGCAAGAGCCTCCATTGGTGGTTGGTGCCCCAGAATCTGGAAAAAGGGAAACCCTTCAGTCCGGTTTCTTGGAAGGTGGTCACTACAGATGCCAGCCTCATAGGCTGGGGGGCAGTACTGGAGCAATGGTCTCTCCAGGGCAAGTGGTCAGAAGCAGAAAAGGCCCTGCCCATCAATCTCTTAGAGATACGAGCAGCCCGGTATGCCCTAGTAGCATGGACATCCAAACTCCAAGGGTCCCCTGTCAGAATTCAATCAGACAATGCCACAGCAGTGGCATATATCAATCACCAGGGTGGCACCAGGAGTCGTGCAGCCCAGAGGGAAGCAAATTGCATCCTGGAGTGGGCAGAAAAATATGTCCCAGCCATATCCGCGGTTTTCATCCCAGGAGTGGAAAATTGGAGAGCGGACTTTTTAAGTCGCCAGCAATTATGCCCGGGGGAATGGTCTCTTCACCCCGAGGTTTTCCAGGCAATATGCCAGCGGTGGGGAACACCGGATGTAGATCTGCTAGCATCCAGATTCAACACAAAGGTGGACAGATTTGTGTCTCGCACAAGGGATCCCCTAGCTTGCGGCTCGGATGCCCTAGTGTTCCCTTGGGATCAGTTCAAGCTGATATATGCATTCCCACCGCCACAATTGTTACCGCGATTACTCCGCAGAATCAGGGTAGAAAAGAAACCAGTGATTCTGATGGCTCCAGCGTGGCCCCGAAGGGCATGGTACGCGGAGATTGTAAAAATGTCAGTGAGGAGTCCTTGGACCCTCCCACATCGTCCGGACCTGCTGTCGCAGGGACCGATATACCACCCTTCCTTACCAGCCCTAGGTTTGACGGCCTGGCTATTGAAGCCCACATTCTGAAAAAGAGAGGGCTCTCTAATTCTGTGGTATCTACCATGATCAATGCCAGGAAGCCGGTATCCAGGCAGATTTATTATAGGATCTGGAAAGCGTACATTACGTGGTGTGAGGCCAAGAAATGGCATCCACGTAAGTACGTGATAGGGAGGATTTTGGACTTCCTACAGTGGGCTGTAGATAGGAAGCTGGCCTTGAGTACTATCAAGGGTCAGATTTCGGCCTTGTCAATATTTTTTCAAAGGCCCTTGGCTTCGCATTCACTAGTCAAAGCATTCATACAAGGAGTGATGCGTATTAGCCCTCCGGTTAGTATTCTCATATGTCCTTGGGACTTAAACCTGGTTCTGTCAGTTCTACAGAAACAACCGTTTGAACCATTGCAACACATTTCCTTGGTTCTTCTCACCAGGAAATTGATTTTCTTAGTAGCCGTTTGTTCGGCTAAAAGAGTATCGGAATTAGCTGCCTTGTCCTGTAAGGAGCCATATCTGGTTGTCCATAAGGACAGAGTAGTATTGCGTCCTCATCCAGCCTTTCTTCCCAAGGTGGTATCGAGGTTTCATTTGAACCAAGATGTGGTTCTTCCTTCTTTTTTCCCCAAACCTAGCTCGGTAGAGGAAAAGTTATTACATTCTTTGGATGTAGTAAGAGCAGTTAAAGCTTATCTAAAAGCCACTGCTCAGATTCGCAGAACGGATACTTTGTTTATTCTGCCGGAAGGCCCTAGAAAGGGTCAGGCAGCATCAAAATCTACTTTAGCCAAGTGGATTCGACAGGTCATAATACAAGCCTATGGCTTGAGAAAGAGACCGCCTCCGTTCAAAGTTAGGGCGCACTCCACAAGAGCAGTTGGAACTTCATGGGCAGTGCATCACCAGGCCTCCCTGGCTCAAGTATGTAAGGCCGCAAGATGGTCTTCGGTACACACGTTTACTAGATTCTACCAGGTAGACGTTAGAAGTCAGGAGGATGTCGCCTTTGGGCGCAGTGTGTTGCAGGCCGCAAAAGATCCTCATGCCTGATGGCGCCCAGCTTATGTATCCCTCCCCTCATTTGGCATTGCTTTGGGACGTCCCATTAGTAATGACTAAGTCGCTCTGTGTCCCGTGATGTACGAAAAAGAAAAAGGGATTTTTATAACAGCTTACCTGTAAAATCCTTTTCTTGGAGTACATCACGGGACACAGAGCTCCCACCCCTCTTTTTGGGACACTTATTGCTTTGCTACAAAACTGAGGTGCTCCCGGGTGGGAGGGGCTTATATAGGGGAGGGTACTTCCGGTTTGGAAGTGGCCAGTGCCAGCACCTGAAGGTAATCTATATAACCCATTAGTAATGACAAAGTCGCTCTGTGTCCCGTGATGTACTCCAAGAAAAGGATTTTACAGGTAAGCTGTTATAAAAATCCCTTTTTTCCATCGATCGTCTCATAAGACATTTTTCTTAATAAAACAACTTTTTCAGTAACTTTTCTATAAAGTATTACAAAATTGGCTGCCGCCGTAGGTGTGCTCAGCCTATTGCATTAAGGTGTGTACCCCAAAGCTCAAACACATATTCCTTTCTCTACAGCCTCAGCTGCACTATACAATGAATGAATAGAAAGTGCTCTGTGCTGAGTAGCTTCCTGTTTATTCACAAACGGAAGCATAGTAAACAGTTTATTATGCTTCAGTTATTAACCACTTCGCGCCCGGGCTATATGAAAAAGATGTCCGCAAAGCGGTCGTCAATTGCTGATAGGACGTCTATGGACGTCCTCCCATTTACTTCCGCGATGCGCGCCACCGCGGGCGCGCATCGGGGAAAAGCTGTGCCCGCCGTGTCAGGCGGGTGCCGATGCGCGTGCCTGGCGGCCGCGATGTCCGCCAGGTACGAGCGATCGGCTGTCACACAGCCAGGGACGTGGATCTCTGTGTGTAAACACAGAGATCCACGTCCTGTGAGGGAGAGGAGACGGATGGTGTGTCCCTTGTACATAGGGACAACCATCAGTCACCTCCCCCAGTCAGTCCCCTTCCCCCACAGTAAGAACATCTAGCAGGGAACATATTAACCCCTTGACCGCCCCCTAGTGGTTAACCCCTTCCCTGCCAGTCACATTTATACAGTAATCAGTGCATATTTATAGCACTGTTCGCTGTATAAATGTGAATGGTCCCAAAAATGTGTCAAAAGTGTCCGATGTGTCCACCATAATGTCACAGTCACAAAAAAAAATCGCAGATCGACGCCATTACTAGTAAAAAAATAAATACAAAAAAAAATCATAATTCTATTCCCTATTTTGTAGGCGCTATAACTTTTGCGCAAACCAATCACTATACGCTTATTGCGATTTTTTTTTTTACCTAAAATATGTAGAATACGTATCGGCCTAAACTGAGGAAAAAAATTGTTTTTTTTTAAAAAAATGGGATATTAATTATAGCAAAAATTAAAAAATATTGTGTTTTTTTTTCAAAATTGTCGCTCTATTTTTGTTTATAGCGCAAAAAATAAAAACCGCAGAAATGATCAAAGACCACCAAAAGAAAGCTCTATTTGTGGGAAAAAAAGGACGTCAATTTTGTTTGGGAGCCACGTCGCACGACCGCGCAATTGTCATTCAAAGCGTGACGGCGCTGAAACCTGAAATTTCGCCTGGGCAGAAAGGGGGTTATGTGCCCAGTTGTCAAGTGGTTAATGACCACAGTGAGCAAGTGTGTTCATTTAGAAAAGGAATGAGCCGGTAAATGACATATTCACTAGCCCCGTCCCCCTGTTCTCCATCCTGAAACATCCCCCGCAGCAGCCGGGGGGGGGAGAGGAGAGAAAAAAAGCCTGCAGGGCGGGGGGCCAACGCGGGGGAAGCCCGGGCAGTAGGGGGGAATCAGCACTGCACGTAGTGATTAGGGTGTGCCCAGGCATACCTGGCACACCCCCATGCGAACGCCTATGGACGCCACTCTTTAAATGAATACAATAAATAATATCAATCCGGATCAGCATTTATTTATTTTATTGGTGCTGGAAATGTCATGTTTGCATAGAAAGAAAGCAAATCAATGCTTAACCCATAAGCTTTTATCAGACTACAATAGATCAAAGATTGCATTAGGTAATACTGTATGTTCAGCATTTATTTATCTCATCATCATTGGATCTGTATTATTCATAGCATGTAGTATTAAATTCTGATATGTGCAAAAATATTAATGTGATTGGCTGCTATAGGTTGCACAGACATATTTCTTTCAGACCCTTGCTTGACAGTCAGGGGTGTATGCTATTAGGCTATTTTCTCTCCAGGTCGAACAATATTCTTCATGACTGAATCAGAGAAATACTGCATTATGGCCACTAGATGGAGCTGATAGTCATAGTAAATAAGTATTTATTTTCTTTCATCAGCTCCATCCAGTGGCCTTAATGTGGTATTTTCCTGATTCATTCTGTCCTGTATGAAAAATAACATTCAGCCTGGGAAGAAAATAGGCTAAAAACATTTGATTTTACCCATATTTCCACAAAACGAGCGTGCATACAGTTCCACAGGACAAATACAAGGGTTCTTAAAAAAGTTTCCACACTTTTTTTAACTCTATTAAGTATAAAAAAAAAGTGCAGAAACTTTTTGAAGACCCCCTCGTAGTACTGAAAATGTATTTATAAATACACTTCTATTTGTTCCCCAGCTATATTAATGATAAAGTGCAAAAGCCCACACCTGCAGTAGCTTACAGCCATTGATCTGAAATTAAAGAGAATTTCTGTTTGTATTGAGCAGTAGCAGAGAATTGTGCCTTGTCAGCTGTTGAATAATGTAGAAAGTTTGGAGCTTAAATGACTAGACATGTGCATTCGTTTTCGTCCGAATGCATTTTCGTCCGAATTTCAGCTATTTTCGTTATCGTTTTAACAAACGAAAACGAAAGCACAGAATCCGAAAACCGAAAGATCCGACATAAACAAATGCTTTATTTTCGTTTTCGTTGCTACAACAGTTCGATATAGATAGGAGATTCGACGTGACGCTGACAATAATAATCTGTGTCTATCGAACCTGTGGTCGAATGTGCCTAACCTTAACTCTATTAGTCCAAGATTATTCTACATAGGAGAGAAAAGATTCGACATTAGAGAGAGAAAAGATTCGACATAGGAGAGAAAAGATTCGACATAGGAGAGAAAAGATTTGACATAGGAGAGAAAAGATTCGACATAGGAGAGGAAAGATTCGACATAGGAGAGGAAAGATTCGACATAGGAGAGAAAAGATTTGACATTATAGAGAGAAAAGATTCGACATAGGAGAGGAAAGATTCTTCATAGGGGAGAAAAGATTCGACATAGGAGAGAAAAGATTTGACATTATAGAGAGAAAAGATTCGACATAGGAGAGAAAAGATTTGACATTATAGAGAGAAAAGATTTGACATTATAGAGAGAAAAGATTTGACATTATAGAGAGAAAAGATTTGACATTATAGAGAGAAAAGATTCGACATAGGAGAGAAAAGATTCGACATAGGAGAGAAAAGATTTGACATTATAGAGAGAAAAGATTCGACATAGGAGAGAAAAGATTTGACATTATAGAGAGAAAAGATTTGACATTATAGAGAGAAAAGATTTGACATTATAGAGAGAAAAGATTCGACATAGGAGAGAAAAGATTTGACATTATAGAGAGAAAAGATTTGACATTATAGAGAGAAAAGATTCGACATAGGAGAGAAAAGATTCAACATTATAGAGAGAAAAGATTCGACATAGGAGAGAAAAGATTCGACATTATAGAGAGAAAAGATTCGACATAGAGAGAAAAGATCACTGCTTGTGGGCGGAACATTCGACCGGAAATGTATGATTGCAGAGTCGTACAGTTTCGCTGCTCCGTCGAATCTTCTTTGAACATTCGACAGACACCATAAGCCTTCAATGACAGATTCGACCTTAATTAATTCAGATTTTCGGACGAATGCAATTTTTTACGAAAAACAAAATAAATAAAAACGAATTTCGGGAGTAACTTAATAAATTTATTTTTCGGACGAAAACGAAATTCCGAAACAAAATATTTCAGTGTGCACATGTCTATAAAATGACACCTCGGGAGGTGGGGGAGATCATGACCTTCATCTAGATCTCCTCCATTCACAAAGTGTCTTTTATTCTGTGAGAAGAATGCAAGATATTTTCTGAATGGAGGAGGTGCAGAGCATACAACCCTTTACCATCTGTGTACTCAGAAGTGTAAGTCTCAGTGCTGGACATTTGCCGCTTGTTCTACTGTATGGGGGAATGAAACTTTGCCCAAACGCTGCAGTGGCCACACACATGGCACATACTTTATTAGTAGTCATTTATTCTTACAGTGCAAATGTCCAAAAATGTTTTTGTTTTTGGCCAGAGTTCAGCTTTAAGTTTGCCAACAAACGGTATCACTTAAAGGTCCATTCATGAAAAAATAAAATAAAAATGTTGGACAAACGTGACAAACATTAGCCCAGTTTGGCCTATTACAGTCATTTCCTATGATCCTGAGCACCATCTAGTCTCCAGAATGAGGTATTTTTCTAAATGTGTTATATCAGGGAAAAAACGAACAAACACATTATGGCCACTACTCCTTGAGAAAGTAATGTGACAAGTGACGAAACGTGTCGGAGCGGGGCTTCGTGACGTCATCGTGCACGAACAGGAAACATTTTCCATCTCCTTAAAGCCGTGTTTGACAACATCCAAATGACTGTTAAGGGGCCCATATACCCCAATTGTGTAAAGTGTATTGCTTAGGTGCACTAGAGGAGGTGCACCTGAAAAACTGAGTTTATATTTAGAGTCTTGTATTTGGTTTTTAAACGATTGAAGCACTATGTCAGTTCTCTGATTTTATAAGCACCTTACATATGGTTTACTGCACACTGGAACGAGTGTACCTGGAGTAAGACCCTAGTAGCCAGCCGCTGGAATATATACCCCTCAAAGGGGAAGGCATACAGTGACCTGCGGAAGGTCTGTGTTTAAGGTGAGCGCAAAGTTTGGAAGGTGAAGGGGCACTTAAGGTGAAACACTGGATTCACAGAAGAATTTGCTTAATTTTTGCATTTTGGTCACTGTTTTACACTTTTGAACTTTATCACATGGAGTGTTTTCACAAAGTGGTGTTTTTTTAATTTATATGTTTTTTTAATTTATTTATTGAAATTTTTCTCAATCGCTCTACCTATTGGTCACAATATTGTGTTTTTATTTGTTGGTAATTTATTGTTAGGGATGATTTCATATTTATACAGCACGATTCAATATAGGGGTAGCGCTTTACCATTTATTTCGTCAAGGCTGGGCGAATGTTTGTCTCATTCATCCAATATATATTTTTAGATAAATAGACCCCTTAAACTCCACACTTTCTAGTTTTGTTGAAAA
The DNA here is from genome assembly GCA_029206835.1 of Rana muscosa. NCBI lineage: Eukaryota > Metazoa > Chordata > Amphibia > Anura > Ranidae > Rana > Rana muscosa. The sequence continues at coordinate 17,242,981 of CM055125.1, read as the reverse complement.
AATACGTTTTCCAGTTCCGAAGGGACGTTGGGTGGTCTTGCCCGTGATGCCCTCCTCCTCCCCGCTGTTTTAACAAATGTGTTAGATTCAGGGACCCTATCCATAAGCTTTTTTTATCTCAGCATCAATAGACCTGCTAGTCTCTTTCATTTAGGTGTCACATACCACCATAGGACCATGTTTTACTTTCCAAAGCAAAAACAAATGACCAAAAAGCAAGAACTTTAAGACGCCCGTTAATAGAAGGGAGTGGATATTGCTCTCGGCTCGCAGTGCAACCATATTGCTGCTTTTTAAATGAGCCCCTAAGTCAGGGGTAGGCAACTTCGGCCCTCCAGCTGTGGTGAAACTATAAATCTCATCATGCCTCTGCCTCTAGGAGTCATGCCTGTCATTGTCAGGGTCTTGCTATGAAGTCAGCTGGAGGGTCGAGGTTGCCTACCCCTGCCATAAGTGGTCTAGCTTGACCCTGCTGCAGAATATGACCTCTGAGGAAAGGGGTGCGTCACCCGAAACGTGTAAGCATGCCAATTGAAGCGATGGTTTGGGCCTGCTGATACCGCCCCACTGCTGGATTATCCTATTTATAGTGTGACTGTTTACAACACTAAGTTTATTGGTATACTTACGAGTATATTTTTGGTTTTGGAAACTCAAATAAAGTGTTTTGTAATGCACTAGGTCTTTGCACCCTCCTGTTTATTTTTTACCGTTTTCTTAGTCTGAGGTGGGCAGCATTGGTGAAGTGTACCTGTTATCTCAAGACTACCAAGATTGTAGTCCATCCTTTTGATGTCTATGCTTCTGGAGTTCTAGGGTGCATGAGCATAGTATTTTTTTATGCCACTAGATGTACCTGTTCTAATGGACTTGCCCCCAGCCTGTGACTGGACAGTGAAAGGAGAAGCTGCACAGTGATGAGTTCATCATCTCCTGCTATGTTTGTAGTCATCCCATGAACCAGCTCCTTGTACTTCTTCTTCTTCTCATGCTCCATTCCTGCTGTACAGAGGCTGCAAAATGCTGATACAAATTCAAATTCAGGTACTTGCACTGCTTGAATTTAAGAAATACATTTAATTATGTAAAAAATGATTTAGAAAGTTGCATTAACGTTATTTAAAAAGTTGCATTAACGTGTTTCTTTTATATCTGCTTAAAATTCAGCTTTAAAGCCTAACCCTAGACAATTTTTCTAGTTTTAAATAGCGTAAGGAAAATGCATTAATGTTTTATTTTCTGTCTTTGATCCCATGAGGGAGATTTCCCCTTACTTCCTGTCCCTCATCCAAGAAATGCGGACGCTATTTTCACTAGGACAGGAAAGCACAGTTAGGAATAAAAATGTTGTCAAAGGTTCTAACCCTTCCCACTCTACTAAAATTGTCATTTTGTCTTTATCTCCATTGGATAGATTGCCCATCACTTCCTGTGCTGACAGGAAGTGAAGGGAAAACTTCCTGTCCTGACAGGAAGTGAAGGGAAAGACTCAGATGCCAGTAGTGCTATGAAGTGCTCTAACCCTTCCTAGCAATATTTAAAACTAAAAGATTTGGTTGGGGTTGGGCTTCAATGTTATTGCCTACTAGGAATTGTCAAACATCTGCAATATTTTTAGTGATGAGCTCCTGTTGGATTAGTTTATTCGGTCTCCATCACTTGAACGGTTTCCTCTACCACCTCATAGCGAGTGACGGTTTCACTCAGGACAGGTGTGGTTCCCCGGGCGTAGCGATATGACCGCAACCTGGAAAGACAGGAGGAAGGATTACAAGTCATCTGTGTCGGGGGGGTTTCTATCAGTATATTATTTCTACACAAGTCATTTTTGTTACTCATCTCCTCCTTGATCCAGCGCTAGGTCCCCCCTCCGGCACGAGGCCACCAATACTTCTGAGTTTCACTTAGAATGATGGCATCCTTAGCTATGCAGGCAGCTAACTGTTGCCATTGTAAAGGGCTAGGCAATGTGTTGCTCAGCTTCCAATCGCCTTCTGTGCACTCTCGGAATTACCTGCACCCTGTGTTTCAGACACCTCTGTGTATCCCGAGTTCCTGTGTTTCTACTTGTCACATGTCCTCTCCATGTACACCAGCTGTACCTCTGTGTCTCCAGTGACCCCTGCGCTCCATGAGTTCTGGTGACCCCTGAGCTCCAGTGAATCCTGTTTCTCCAGTGACCCCAGCATCCCCATTGTCTCCAGTGACCTCTGCACTCCAGTGACCTCTGCACTCCAGTAAATCTAAAGATCTCTAGTGACCACAGCATCTCCTGTCACACTGGCACTCCTTTGTCTTCAGTAATGCTTATGCCCCCGAGTCACTAGTGATTCCTGTGTATCCAGTGAATCCAGCACGCCTGTGTCTTCAGCATCTCACGTGACCCCTGTGCTCCCAAGTCACCAGCGACTCCTCTGTATCCAGTGACCCCAGCATCTCCAGTGTCTCCAATGACCCCTGAGCTCCAGTGTCTCTAATGACCCCTGAGCTCCAGTGTCTCTAATGACCCCTGAGCTCCAGTGTCTCTAATGACCCCTGAGCTCCAGTGTCTCCAATGATCCCTGAGCTCCAGTGTCTCCAATGATCCCTGAGCTCCAGTGTCTCCAATGACCACTGAGCTCTAGTGTCTCCAGTGACCCCAGCATCTCTAGTGACCACAGCATCTCCAGGGTCTCCCAGTGACCCCAGTATCTCCAGTTACCCCGGCGCTTCTGTTTAATTAACCCACCGTCTCCAGTGACCCCTGCGCTCCAGTGATTGCTGTATCTAAAATGACCCTAGTGTCTCCAGTGACCACAATATCTCCACTGACTCCAACATCTCCAGTGACCCTGGTATTCCTGTGTCTCCAGTGACCCCAGCGTCTCCAGGGTCCCCATGCTCCAGAGTCAGCTGTGGCTCCCATGTATCCAGTACTCCTTTGTCTCCATTGACTCTAGTGCCTTCTATGTCACCCATGACCTCTGAGCTCCCTCCCTGTACCTACCAGTGATTCAGCACCCCGTGACTTCCAGTGATTACACAGCACTCTATGCCACGCAATGACCCCAGAGCATCCTCAATCACCCATGAGCATCTTGTGTCATCCTGTGACTTCGGAGCACACTGAGTTCCTTCATGACGCCATGCAGCAAGTACAGGTCCGGTATTTCCTGGACTGTCTCTTGCTCTCTGTGAACCCCTGTCCACGACAATTTTGTAATATCTTCCTGTATTTTTGCAATGTGCAGCCAGTCACGATTTCTATAACTGCTCCCCCCCCCCCCCCAATTAAATTTCTCTTCCTGACTACTGACTCACAAAGCTACCAGCAATTTTAGAGGGAGGTCATCAATGCATTCCCACACGTTTCTGTGCTGGTTCCCCTTTGTAACCTTTTCCTGAGTACAAATTAAACTTCTGCCTAAAAAAAATCCATTTGTGATCCTGTAAAGCTGCACTGTTATAATCCTCTTACATTTTGGTTCCCCCGGAGAACACAAGCTTGGAGAGCAATAACAAACAGTTCTGAACAATGAAACTGATAAACGTTCATTATAACACTTAGAGATGTTTAGACATGTTGCAGATATTCTGCTATAGATGAGCCATTGTTCCCTGCTCTCTGCAGATAAAAGAATAACCCCTATCATATATATTTGTTTAGGAGAGAAGATCAGAAATGGAGATTGTATGGCCACCCATACTGTAGAACATTACCTCTTTCCTTTGGACTCTGTTTCAGTGTATCCTCTCAGCACTTTTCCCCCTTCTCGTGTAATCACACATAGATCCACCCCACTTCCAGATCCAAGGTCGCAGATGATACCAGCTGTTATGGCATCCGTGACCAGCTTCTTTGCCTCTTCCACCTGAGGTAGATGATAAAAATGTTATTTCCCCTGTTTGCATCGCACCAACATACTACATTTCACGGTCACATCATTCTCACCAGAACAGCTCACACTCCACTGTCCCAACCACTGTCCTCAGTTGGCCAATGGCCATAAATATTGCACTAATCCTCTATATCAGTTGTCTCCAAACTGCGGCCTTTATTCGGCCCTTCGGGTACCATTCCATCCACTGATACCAACATTGGGGCATAATTTCTCCCACTGACACTATCAAAAGGGCACAATTCATCCCACTGACACCAATGATGGGGCACAATTCCTTCCATTTACACCAATGATGGGGCACAATTGCTCCAATTGACACCAATGATGGGGTACAATTCCTTCCATTGACACCAACGATGAGGCACAATTCTTTCATTGACATCAACGATGGGGCACAATTCCTTCCACTGAAACCAACGATGAGCCACTATTCCTCCCACTGACACCATCAAAAGGGCAGATTTCCTCCCGCAGACATTGTGCTGCCATTGGCTGAGAGCGCTGACTGGGAGTCGGTTAGCTGCTGGTTTTCCAGCAGGCACATTCTACATACAATATACAAAAAATGTAGCGCTATACATAAAAGTTATATACAAAACACCCAAGTGTAGTGCTCAAAACAAATAAATGTAAAAGAGTCCGTAAAAAGTCCAAAATGGACAAAATATATGTGTAAATAAAGTCTTTGATGACCATTCAAACGTGGATAGTCTTGAAATTTTCAAAACACAACTGGTGACTTTCAAAAAGCAAATGACTATAACGTGACCACCACCAAATGGAAAGGAGGCTTACCAGATGGAATGGACCCAGTAAACGTATGTCTAAAGGGTCAAACAGGCTTGGTACATGTATACTCGTAGGTCTAGAGTCCTGGCTGGCGTTGCACACATCAATGTCCAAAATCCAGGGTCTAGTGGTGTCACCAAATATCCGAACCCAGTATGATGATGGGATAGCTCACAATGGAACCATATTATAGGGAAGAAGGAGAGGGCACATAGCGTAATAACGTAGATACTATTTATTAAATGCAGGTAGATACACTTACATTCAAGCAGTAAACGTAGCGCTTTGCAAAACACTCAGTGGCAGCAGTGGAATCTCCCGACGCGTTTCGCAATACCTTGAATGGGCCGAACAGCCAGCTTCTGTCGGACAGACCGACATACACACAGGCTGAATGTCGAATGTTATTTTTTTTTAAACCGCCCGTTGTCTCCCAACATTCGGCCCGTGTACACAGGGCTTAAAGTGGATGTAAACCCTCCATACACCAAGTGAAGTGAACAGCCTCAGATGATACACAGAGATGTACCAAATCTCCCTACATATGTGTAGCGCCCTCCCAAAAAGGTTGGGACGCTATCTCAAATTTAGAGGGATGTCTGAGCCAGTAGCTGGGCTCAGACTGTTGAATTATATTGAGATTTGCCTCTCTTCTGATTGTGGTTTGCCTGATAGCAGTTTCCCTTTATTGCCTGTAGGTGGCGTTACCACCTCGGGCACCTGTTGGAACATGGGCAAACCTGGTGTATTGAGTGACCCTTCTCGGCAGCGGTGCAGTGGGAGTGGTAAACCCGCTGTGCCTGCTGGGAGGGGATACTTAAGGGGCAGCCGCCATTGATCGGGGTCTTCGCCTCGTGGTCCTCCGGGCGTGATGTATGTTGTGTGTGATTTTGGTCTCGGGGCCACGTTGGCCCGAGGCTGCATCGCTATCTAGTAGGCCCAGCTAGTCTGGCTGAGGCCTACATTCGGCGAGGGGATCCCAAGCTGTCGGTCCAAATGGGGAGGAAGCTATCTTAATGAAGGAAACCAGGGAGGACCTTCCCCGGAGGAGACCGGCAAAGTGCTGATGTCTTGGGTGAGGCCTGGTAACTTTGTTGAGGAGGGATCCGCTATACTACAAGGCCTGCAGTTCGCTGGATTGGCTTAAAGGCTCTTTACTGCACGGCTGGAAGTTTGTGACTTTGAAATCCTGTGGCAGAGGATTCCTGGACTATCCATTCGGAAGAGACTTTGTTCACTTTAAAAAGGCCTGTGGCAGAGACCTACTACATCTTGTGCAGTCTGTGGCAGAGACTGCCCTCTTGCTGATTCGTGAGTCATCCTGGCTGCTCAGCCATGTGAGAGGGGACTATCCGGGGGACCAATACCCACTCTAACATTGAGAGTGGTGAGTGACTTTGTGCTGATGTTTGGTATTTTTGTGCTGAGTGCCTGAACCTTCCCCTGCTCTTCTTCTACCTTCTACTAGTACTTTCTCAAGGTTATACTGCAGAAGAAAATACTGACTGTTGAAGGTTTTACATCTGTGTGGACAGTGCATTTACTACAGACTTTCCTACCCGGACAACAAAGCTGAAGAGGTAACGTGCAAAACCCAAAACTAACCAGCAGCTCCTACGGGGTAGTGCTACATATGTTTTACATGTATATCTGCTGTCTTCACATTTATATACTGTGTAGAATGTTCAGATCATGTTAGGAAATTTTCTTTTCCTGTTTAACACAGAGTGTGATGTCTGGGCATACAGCCAAGATAGCTAACATTGCTGATTGGAGGAAAGGCACACACCCCCTCTCATCATAGGCAGAGACTCTCAGAGGTGTTTTATAATAGGGCTAGCTCCCTGCTAATCTATTTTAGCAACCTCCCCTGACAGAAATTTCAGGCTGCTTTTGTCTAAAGTGTCCGAGAATTTGTCAGGAGTTATCAGGCTGATAACAGAGGAACGGTTCAGGAGAGAGCTATGGGACTTAGGTCATTGAAGAGAGATAACAAAATACTGCAGATATATGTGCCCAGCTCAATTTCATAAATCGGGTTTACATCCACTTTAATACCCTACAAGTACAACTGTGTACCCCCTGCCCCCCCCCCCATTCTGATAAGCAAAGCTTCCTGATAGTGACACCCATTCTGAATGGCCAGTGAGGATGCCCATCATAATGATGAGCCAATAGGCACATGTTGAGGGTGGGAGGTAGCAGCAAAAATCTGACACTACCTAGAAGCTTTAAATTGAAAAATGTAATAAAAAAAAAAAAGAAAGAAAGGATCAAACAAAAAAATCTCACAATTCTGTTTAAGGCGGTAAAAAACTGTAAAACAATAGCATAATGTGCTAGTATGCATCGCATACTAGCACATTATGAAATACCTATCTTAGAACAAAGCTTTGCAGCGGCGCCTGGTCACCGCTGAGGGAGCTGATATGTTCCCTTGGTGTTTCTTCCAGGATCGCTGGCTCCGGTGTTGCGAGTGGCCGGAGCCCCGATGAAGTCACAGAGTACGCCGGAGCTGCAGAGTGCATGCAGGGTCAAGATCTCCTAAACCGTGCCTTTATTACAGGCTTACCTATAGGTAAAAATGTCCAAGCGAGGGGATACAACCGCTTTAAGGAGGGGGGAGTGTTAAAGCAGAACAAACTCCTATTTGGGAGCCGGGTTCCTCTTTAACATAAGAGGAAGGTGTTCTTTAGTCCACAGAGGGCTGATAGCACTGCTTGAGATGGCAGAATACACCATACACAGGACAGTACTGGATTTCTGGCAGGATTAAGAGGAATTAATTTAGATTTATTAAACAAAAAAACCCCCCAAAAAACACCCTTCAATTTCAAATGTATTTTTACAAAAAGGAACAAAAGAAAAATCCATTGTTAGGGTTCACGTCCTCTTTATTGAGATATGGCCTCTTACCGTCATGTTGGGTTTAAACTGATCTTCCAGTACAGCGATTGCTGCAGATTGACCAGATCCTAAAAAAATATAGGAGCGTGTCATAACAGCAGGACATGTCATAATGATGTAACACTATACTGTAGGTCCATTCAGATGTCCACACTGTATTGCAGTGCGTTAACAAACGCACCTTACCATGCGTTATCCTGCATGTCAATTTGCGTAGCAACTGTACAGTGCCTTGAAAAAGTATTCATACCCCTTGAAATTTTCCACATTTTGTCATGTTACAACCAAAAATGTAAATGTATTTTATTGGCATTTTATGTGATAGACCAACACAAAGTGGCAGATAATTGTGAAATAGAAGGAAATAGATAAACTGTTTTCACTTTTTTTTACAAATAAATATATGAAAAGTGTGGTGTGCATTTGTATTCAGCCCCCTTTACTCTGATAACCCTAAGAGCCCATTCACACAGGGGCGGCACGACTTGTCCCGCGACTGTGCTGGGCGTCTTCAAGACGACTTCAAATGTGACTTCAAAAATGACTTCTGTATTGAAGTCAATGGAAGTCGCCCTGAAGTCGTCTTGAAGTAGTACAGGAACCTTTTTCTAAGTCAGAGCGACTTCAGTCGCTCCGATTAGAACGGTTCCATAGTACAGAATGGGACGTGACTTGTCAGGCGGCTGAGACGCCTGACGAGTCGCCCCTGTGTGAATGGGGTCTAACTAAAATCTAGTGTAGCCTTTGAGACTGGGTTCACACTAGTGCGACACGACATCCGTCCTACTTTGGATCCGACTTTGCCCTGCGACATGAGGCCGACATATGTCCGACTTTCAATGAACGGGGATCCGACTTGGATCCCTGCCAATATCAGGCACTGTGTTTGGTATGAATCTTGAGGGGGAACTCCAGGCCAAATTTTAAATAAAAAACCGGCATGAGTTCCCCCTCCAGGAGCATACCAGGCCCTTAGATCTGGTCTGGATTTGAAGGGGCGCCCCTACGCCGAAAAACCGGCGTGGGGGTCCCCCCACAATCCAAACCAGACCCTTATCCGAGCACGCAACCTGGCCGGCCGCAGGGGAAAAGGGGGGGACGAGAGAGCGGCCCCCCTCCCTCCTGAACCGTACCAGGCCGCATGCCCTCAACATGGGGGGTTTGGTGCTCTGGGGTAGGGGGGCGACCTGCGGCCCCCCCACCCCAGAGCACCCTGCCCCCATGTTGATGAGGACAGGGCCTCTTCCCGACAACCCTGGCCGTTGGTTGTCGGGGTCTGCGGGCGGGGGGGCTTATCGGAATCCGGGAGCCCCCTTTAATAAAGGGGCCCCTGGATCCCGGCCCCCCCACCCTATGTGAATGAGTATGGGGTACATCGTACCCCTACCCATTCACCTGGTGGAAAAAAAATGCAATAAAAAAACCACACAGCTTTTTAAAGAATTTTATTGCACAGCTCCGGGGGTCTTCTTCCGACTTCGGGGGTCTCCGGTTCTTCTCCCGCTCTCCGGTTCTTTCTTCCGCCGGGCCTCCGCTAACTTCTTTTTAGCTCTTTTGCTAACAGAGGCCCGGACTTCTCCGTCTTCTCGTCCGGCTCTCCGTTGTCCTTCTGCCGGCCCCTCCACTAAATTCTTGGTAGCTCTTTCGCTAGTGGAGGGGTCAGTCTTCCCGTCGTCGCCGTCGGCAATTTCTTCTCTCTTCTCCTCCTCGATGTTGACGCGTCGCTTCCTCCCGCTGTAATACTGACTCCCCGCTCCGCATTAATATAGGCTTCTCATGACGTCACAGTCACATGTTCCGGGGCACATGTCCCCGGAGCATGTGACTGTGACGTCATGGGAACATGTGACTGTGACGTCATGAGAAGCCTATATTAATGCGGAGCGGAGCGGACAGCCAGTATTACAGCGGGAGGAAGCGACGCGTCAACATCGAGGAGGAGAAGAGGGAAGAAGACGCCGACGGGAAGACCGCGCCCCTCCACTAGCGAAAGAGCTACCAAGAATTTAGTGGAGGGGCCGGCAGAAGGACAACGGAGAGCCGGACGAGAAGACGGAGAAGACCGGGCCTCTGTTAGCAAGAGAGCTAAAAAGAAGTTAGCGGAGGCCCGGCGGAAGAAAGAACCGGAGAGCGGGAGAAGAACCGGAGACCCCCGAAGTCGGAAGAAGACCCCCGGAGCTGTGCAATAAAATTCTTTAAAAAGCTGTGTGGTTTTTTTATTGCATTTTTTTTCCACCAGGTGAATGGGTAGGGGTACGATGTACCCCATACTCATTCACATAGGGTGGGGGGGCCGGGATCCAGGGGCCCCTTTATTAAAGGGGGCTCCCGGATTCCGATAAGCCCCCCGCCCGCAGACCCCGACAACCAACGGCCAGGGTTGTCGGGAAGAGGCCCTGTCCTCATCAACATGGGGGCAGGGTGCTCTGGGGTGGGGGGGCCGCAGGTCGCCCCCCTACCCCAGAGCACCAAACCCCCTGTGTTGAGGGCATGCGGCCTGGTACGGTTCAGGAGGGAGGGGGCCGCTCTCTTGTCCCCCCCTTTTCCCCTGCGGCCTGCCAGGTTGTGTGCTCAGATAAGGGTCTGGTTTGGATTGTGGGGGGACCCCCACGCCGATTTTTCGGCGTAGGGGGGTTCTCCTTCAAATCCAGACCAGACCCAAGGGCTTGGTATGCCCTTGGAGGGGGAACCCATGCCGGTTTTTAATTTAAAATTTGGTGTGGAGTTCCCTCTCAAGAGCAGCAGAGCACAAGTCGCATGCCAAAGTCGGATCATGCAAGACTGCGGTCCGACTTTGATCCGACTTCAATGATAGTCAATGGGCTGAAGTCGGATCAAAGTCGGACCAAATTAGTACAGGGAGCATTTTCAAAGTCGGACCGACATGTGTCGGACCAGTTAAGATGGCTCTCATAGGGAAACATTGATTTTCACACGTCATGCGACATGAGCTCCCAATGTCGGAGCGTTTGTCGCCCCAGTGTGAACCAGGCTGGGGCGACAAACGCTCCGACATTGGGAGCTCATGTCGCATGACGTGTGAAAATCAATGTTTCCCTATGGGAGCCGTCCTAACTGGTCCGACACATGTCGGTCCGACTTTGAGAATGCTCCCTGTACTACTTTGGTTTGACTTTGATCCGACTTCAGCCCATTGACTATCATTGAAGTCGGATCAAAGTCGGACCGCAGTCTTGCATGGTCCGACTTTGGCATGCGACTTGTGCTCTGCTGATCTTGAGGGGGAACTCCAGGCCAAATTTTAAATAAAAAACCGGCGTGGGTTCCCCCTCCAGGAGCATACCAGGCCCTTGGGTCTGGTCTGGATTTGAACGGGCCCCCTACGCCGAAAAAACGGCGTGGGGGTCCCCCAAAATCCAAACCAGACCCTCATGCAAGCACACAACCTGGCAGGCCGCAGGGGAAGAGGGGGGGGGACGAGAGAGCGGCCCCCCTCCCTCCTGAACCGTACCAGGCCGCATGCCCTCAACATGGGGGGTTTGGTGCTCTGGGGCAGGGGGGCGACCTGCGGCCCCCCCACCCCAGAGCACCCTGCCCCCATGTTGATGAGGACAGGGCCTCTTCCCGACAACCCTGGCCGTTGGTTGTCGGGGTCTGCGGGCGGGGGGCTTATCGGAATCCGGGAGCCCCCTTCAATAAGGGGGCCCCCGGATCCCGGCCCCCCCACCCTATGTGAATGAGTATGGGGTACATCGTACCCCTACCCATTCACCTGGTGGAAAAAAATTGCAATAAAAAAACACTACACAGGTTTTTAAAGTAATTTATTACACAGCTCCGGGGGTCTTCTTCCGACTCCGGTGCTCTTCTTCCGACTTCCGGGGGTCTTTTCCGACTTCGGGGGTCTCCGGTTCTTTCTTCCGCCGGGCCTCCGCTAACTTCTTTTTAGCTCTCTTGCTAACAGAGGCCCGGTCTTCCCGTTGTCTCGTCCGGCTCTCCGTTGTCCTTCTGCCGGCCCCTCCACTAACTTCTTAGTAGCTCTTTCGCTAGTGGAGGGGCGCGGTCTTCCCGTCGTCGCCGTCTGCGTCTTCTTCCCTCTTCTTCTCGATGTTGACGCGTCGCTTCTTCCTGCTGTAATACTGGCTCTCCGCTCCGCTCCGCATTAATATAGGCTTTTTATGACGTCACAGTCATAAAAAGACTGGGGCGGAGGTTCATCTTCCAGCAGGACAACGATCCTAAACATACAGCCACAATGGAATGGTTTACATCAAAGCATATTTATGTGTTAGAATGGCCCAGTCAAAGTCCAGACCTAAATCCAATTGAGAATCTGTGGCAAGACTTGAAAATTGCTGTTCACAGATACTCAGATGTGCAAATCTGGTAGAGACATCCCCAAAAAGACTTGCAGCTGTAATTGCAGTGAAAGGAGGTTCTACAAAGTATTGACTCAGGGGGCTGAATACAAATGTACCCCACACTTTTCACATATTTATTTGTAAAAAAAAATAAAACCATTTATCATTTTCCTTCCACTTCACAATTATGTGCCACTTTGTGTTGGTCTATTACATAAAATCCCAACAAAATATATTTACGTTTTTGGTTGTAACATGACAAAATGTGGAAAATTTCAAGGGGTATGAATACTTTTTCAAGGTACTATAGGTGCGTTGAAGGTGCATCAATTTAATGCATTAGGGAGTCATTCAAAATGAACCGAACTGCACTTTGCAATGCATTCCAGCAAGACATGATAAACAATTTTTTTACTGCACTTTACTGTAATGTGGAAATGTGAAAGACCCCTAATAAAACTGTATATAAAAGCTATACAGCTATAACCCTATACATATAAATGGAAAGCTGTTTGTCTATCTATCTACAGATACATATACACACACATACACAGGAGTATTTTCCTCCCTGCACACTATGGACCGCACAAAGTCAGCCAGAATCCTTGCCCTAATGATATGAAACGGTTGTGATTGGCATGAAGTGGTATTAAACCCCCCTTGACCCTGCGCCTCCTTCTTCCTCGGCTTTACAGCGGTGTGGCTTGCTCTGCGTCTCCTCCCTCCTCCTCCTCGGTGGCCAATAGGATCGCTTCTCCCCTCGGCTCAGGTCTCAGGACCCACTTCCTGAGTCGGGATTGGCCGGGAGGAGAATCAGGAAGACAATAGCGAATATTCGCTATTGTCACACAACTGGGTGGGCTCGGGGCGCAGTACCCTGCGCCCTGAGCCCACCCTTTTTTTTAAGACAAGTAGAGCCTCTGACTCTAATTACGTGCGTCTAAAAAAAAAACTTCATTGGAATTCATGCGTCCGGCGCCCTGCATGTAAATTAGGGGCTGGGCGCATGAATCAGTGGGGGGGCGGCGCCCCTGCGCCCCATATGGATATGCTACTGCTGATACTGCAGCTCACTAATTCTTAGATGTGGTGGCTGCATTCGTTTTGTTTTGGCTTTTTCCTTTTTTCTCAGATGATGATCTTGCCAGAAAGTCTGTTACATTTCGTCTTACTTTAACAGACCAAGCTGTCCAATATGGCAGTTGAAGGACTGAGACAAACAATCTAAAGCGGAACTAAAGGTGCAAACTACCTATGCTGCAACAGTTTTGATTTGAAGTCGTCTCAGCACACAGGCGGTGTGCCAGAATGTAAACTGAGCTGCACATGCACAGCTCAGTGTGCATTCTGCAGCGGAGTGTGAACAGGTGAGCGTATTTTATTGCCTGTCTCTTCTGCAATAAAGAGCCTTCCTGTTAGCATTTATTTTTATTTTTTTGCCTTCAGTTCCACTTTACCACTGACAGGGATGCTTACAATAGTCAACTTTTATTAATTTATGTAAAACTTTTATAGCAAAGGGAAAAAAAAAATCTGCTGTAGGGCTTTGTTTAGACTTACGATTGGAGAGCAGTAAAAACACATGGTTGAGCCACATTTTAGCGCCCTCCACCCCCACCTTAACCTGAAAAAAATTGCACATCTACATTGTGCATTTGCATATAATGCACAGATCCTAAGACAGGTACGTGTTACTGGCTGGATCACCAGCCTCAAATAAAGGAAACAAAACCTACAAAAAAGAAAACGAATGCAGCCACCACATTTAGGAATTGGCAAGTTGCAATATATTACTGTAAATTTTTGTTTTTGGGTTTATTACCGCTTTAATGAGTGCTTTTGGCAAATTCTACTTTCACACCACCGCTAAACCCTAACATCTGATTGTCTGAGCTCTGGCCTTTGTTCTGTACTGTATATCCCTGCCACTTAGTTTACCTAGAGCTGTGAACGGAGTTTTGTCTGTGGATCCATGTGGGTGAACGCTGTACAGGTGGGGGCCCTGCACATCCATCCCTCCAGTGATGATCGATGCACCGACATGGCCTTTATATCTGAAAAGAGAAAAGATGAGATCATGTGTATAAAGTGTCCCTGTCATAGGGTTGCCACTTTTTCTTTAAGCTAAACCCGAAAACTTTAGCGGCGCACAGCAAAATTTTTGTTTTTAGCATACACTATAGCAGAGGTCAGCAACCTTTTTCCACTTAAGGGCCGGATTCAATGTATATAAATGCATGGCTCTGGCTCTTCTTTACATTACACAGCCCCCGCACCTCTGGACTCCTTTACATTACACAGCCCCCGCACCTCTGGACTCCTTTACATTACACAGCCCCGGCACCTCTGGACTCCTTTACATTACACAGCCCCCACACCTCTGGACTCCTTTACATTACACAGCCCCGGCACCTCTGGACTCCTTTACATTACACAGCCCCGGCACCTCTGGACTCCTTTACATTACACAGCCCCCGCACCTCTGGACTCCTTTACATTACACAGCCCCGGCACCTCTGGACTCCTTTACATTACACAGCCCCGGCACCTCTGGACTCCTTTACATTACACAGCCCCCGCACCTCTGGACTCCTTTACATTACACAGCCCCGGCACCTCTGGACTCCTTTACATTACACAGCCCCGGCACCTCTGGACTCCTTTACATTACACAGCCCCCACACCTCTGGACTCCTTTACATTACACAGCCCCGGCACCTCTGGACTCCTTTACATTACACAGCCCCGGCACCTCTGGACTCCTTTACATTACACAGCCCCCGCACCTCTGGACTCCTTTACATTACACAGCCCCGGCACCTCTGGACTCCTTTACATTACACAGCCCCAACACCTCTGAACTCCTTTACATTACACAGCCCCCGCACCTCTGGACTCCTTTACATTACACAGCCCCCGCACCTCTGGACTCCTTTACATTACACAGCCCCCGCACCTCTGGACTCCTTTACATTACACAGCCCCCGCACCTCTGGACTCCTTTACATTACACAGCCCCCGCACCTCTGGACTCCTTTACATTACACAGCCCCCGCACCTCTGGACTCCTTTACATTACACAGCCCCCGCACCTCTGGACTCCTTTACATTACACAGCCCCCGCACCTCTGGACTCCTTTACATTACACAGCCCCCGCACCTCTTGACTCCTTTACATTACACAGCCCCGCCACCTCTGGACCCCCTTAACATTACACAGCCCCGTACCTCTGGACCCATTTACATTACACAGTCCTTGCACCTCTGGACCCCCTTTACATTACACAGCCCCGTACCTCTGGACCCATTTACATTACACAGTCCCTGTACCTCTGGTCATCTTTACAATACACAGCTCCCTGCACCTCTGGACCCATTTACATTACACAGCCCCCGTACCTCTGGACCTATTTACAATACACAGTCCTCACACATCTGGACCCCCTTTACATTACACAGATCCTGTACCTCTGGCCATCTTTACAATACACAGCTCCCTGCACCTCTGGACCCATTTACATTACACAGCCCCTGCACCTCTGGACCCATTTACATTACACAGCCCCCTTCACCTCTGGACCCCTTTACATTACACAGCCCCCATAACTTCTGGGCTCCTTTACATTACACAGCCCCCCCTGCATATTACACAGCCCTTCCCCCAGCTGTGTAAGCACATAGGGATGGGGCACTTTCCGTTTTTTTTTTTAAACTGTCCCTTTTAAATAATGATTTCTGATCACTTTTATTGCTGTCAGAAATAGGCAGTGACATGTACTCTTTATGGAGGTATCTGGGGTCTATAAGACCCCAAAACCCTCCCTCCTTTGCACTTAAAAGCATTTAAAACTGCAAGTTTGTCTGTTTTGAATGCTGTAACTTTTTTTTTAATTTGGCGCCTTTAAGTTTTCTGTAAACCGGAAATGATGTCATGACATCACTTCTGAGTTACTAGATCCGAGACCCGATCAAAGCCGATCCCCTCTTCATACGGGTCTCTGGCCAGCCAGCGGACATGCCGGCTGGTTGCTCTGGCCTTTCGGTGAGACGGGAGAGCCGGGGCGACCTGCGGAAGGCGGCCGGGGGGGGGATGTCCCCTCCCACTGCATGGGATAACAGCTGCATCGGTTGTTATCCCAAGAAAGCCAACTGCCAGCTCTAAAAAACGGTACCGGGGTGATGCCTGCTGGCATCACCCCGGTACCGGTCGGCGTAAAGGGGTTAAAATGTCCGTAGGCCAGGTGCACATGAATTCATCACGTGCACTGACAGGCCAGACATTTAGGGCCGGCTTGCCAACCCCTACACTATAGGATTGTAATAGACCTGGGACACCTTTGGGTGCTCCAAAGAGAATAGTAATGCGGCGTGCATAGTGCCCCCTCAAGCTCCTGTTAGGCCCAGGTCTGAGCACCATTCCTGTCTGAATATTGTATCCGGGATTCAGGAGAACTGAAACCCGGACACATGATTCAAAATGCGGACTGTCTGGGTGAATCCCGGACAGGTGGCAACCTTACCCTGTCACCACAACAGAACACAAGTATTGCCCCTGTGTACAAGTAAATCCCTTGTAAGAGCAGATCTATAATACGAGGTGCAGTTTTGGACACGGTTCACCAAAGGACATAGGAGATTTAGGGCCATTTTCACACAAGAACACAGTGCAGGAAAGGCGCATTCCACATTCAAACGTACTGCCTTAGTGATCTGCATGCAGATGCCCATGTATTGCTAACAAAACCCCAAACACAGATCTCATGGTACCGCTGTACCATGAGTTTTGTTGTGGCGCATTTTTTAAAAGTAGTGCATGCACTACTTTTTCTGTATTGGGGTGCATTTTGCAGCTCATTCAAATATATGAGAAAGTGAACAGCCCTGGACAGAGTCTAGCAGGCTGACATGATCACACACACCATGTGTCTCCTTTTCCTGTCTCCTCCATGTTTCTGTACAGCACCTGGCTACGCTAAAGCTTCATTGACACCTAGGCAATTTGAATCACGGGCAGAATCGCTGCAATTCTGCCCGCAATTCCAGAATTGCGGCAAAACACTGGGAGCATTTGCAATGCCATTGTTTTTTTGTTTTTTTTTAATATTCTTTATTTATATTTCAAAAAGGGAGATACATCTAATACATTATTTATACATTTTCCATTGCATTTCTATTCATAATATATTCCTCATCCCAATCCGTTACTTAAATCTTATTTATCTAAACATCAATCTCGCCTCAAAACCTCAGTGTCAATGGGTTCCCTACCCTTATGTCCTTTATATGTCTCTCCTTAAAGGGAGAAACACACCAAGTTCCTAACTCTATTTAGTTATCTTTGATTTTCACGACCTTACTTATTCTCCCTTGCGTTTTTATCTATTCCCACCCTGCCTCCCTCCCAAAGCAAACCTAATCGAGAAAGAAAAAAAAAAAAAAAGGAGGGACAAACGAAAATTTTTCTCCCTCCCCTCCCCCCTCCATCCCCCTTCCCATTAAGCCATTAAGTAAACCACAACCTCTTAAATACTTCTCTGACCGGGCGGACTCACTTCCCCCTTAATCTTTTCCCTTCTTCTGTCTGCATAAATTTATTCCATGATGACCAGATCTTATTATGTTGCTCTTTCCTGTCTTGGACCGAAAACACCAACTCCTCTATGGCCCCCACTTTCCCGACCCTATTGAGCCAATCTGCAATTGTTGGAGGGCTGGAGCTTTTCCAGCCTCTCGCAATACATGCC
The DNA here is from genome assembly GCA_029206835.1 of Rana muscosa. NCBI lineage: Eukaryota > Metazoa > Chordata > Amphibia > Anura > Ranidae > Rana > Rana muscosa. The sequence goes on along the minus strand of CM055125.1, from coordinate 17,225,338 downwards.
TTGGCCTCATTGACCAGGTGGCATAATACTGAGTTTTTATAAGTCTGTGTGGGTATTTGCGTTTCGTGCAATAGGAAGAAGCCTGGATCGTCCGGCACAGGGTAAGACTAAATTTTTTGGACAATCCTCCGTACCTCTATCCAATATTGTCTAATTCGAGGACATGTCCAATATATATGGAACAAAGTTCCCCGCTCCCCATTACATCGCCAACACTGATCTGAGGCATCAGGGTAGAACCTACCCAGTTTTGAGGGCGTATAGTACCACCTCGTCAGTAATTTGTAATTTGATTCTTGCGTTTTAGTACTTACTGATGAGTGTAGCGCAAGATATATTATCTTCTGATATTGAGCTGGTGTAAAAGTCCTACCAAGGTCCCTTTCCCACTTTCTAATTGTTGGCATTTCATAGTTATCTGGTGGAGTCATTAGCATCATATATATCTTTGATATTATTCGGTTGATGGGTTCCTTCTCCTCACAGTATACTTCAAACCTAGTTAGCTCCAGTTTAAAGTTACTCATTGGACCTAGTGTCTCCAAATAATGTCGAAGTTGTATTGCTTGCCAATACTCTACTTCGAATTGGCCTCCTGATTTCGTCAATTCCACTATTGTGGGCCATATTTCTGATTGCAAAAAGTGCGATACCTGCGTATATCCCTTCTCTCGAAGTCTCCGAAAGCCTTTATCTCCATCCCCGGCTCGAAACTTGGGTTTCCCAGTATTGGGTAAAGTGGAGAGTATCTTGACGAATATTTAGGGTTTAGGCATATTTTGGCCCCTATAGACAGTGTTGGCCCTATCAAAGGATGTTTTTTGAGTGCGTCTGACAGTTTTGTATAGCACCAAGGTGCTCTACCCAATGGTATCTGACCAATCTCTTGCTCCAATTTTATCCATAATTTAAGTTCTTTATGTCTGCACCAGTCTATGACCCTTCCCAAATGAACTGCTTGGTGATATTTAGATACATCTGGGACTGCTAAGCCCCCATAGCATTTGGGGAGGGTCATTTGACTTCTACTAATCCGTGGTCGCCTGTTGGCCCATATGAACTTAGTAAAGAGTGCATTTATTTGCTGAAAGTAGGCCTTATCAATTCTAATTGGTACAGCTTGAAATAAATACAAGAATTTGGGCAGAATATTCATTTTAACCACTTGTCCACCGCCCACTGTCAATTGACGGCGGGCGGAGGATACTCTCGTTCTGGGAGGACGTCATATGACGTCCTCCCTTTAAAACGAGCTAGGAGGCGCGCGCTTGAAGCCAGCGGCGCGCGCGTGCGCCCGCCGCGTTCACGAGGCCCCGGTGCGCGTGCCCAGCGGCCGCGATTGCCGCCGGGCACCCGCGATTGCCCGGGAAACGAGCAGGAAAGTGGGTCTCTGTGTGTAAACACAGAGATCCACGTCCTGTGAGGGAGAGGGGACCGATGGTGTGTCCCTTGTACATAGGGACAACCATCGGTCACCTCCCCCAGTCAGTCCCCTCCCCCCACAGTAAGAACACATTGAGGGAACATATTTAACCCCTTCCCGCCCCCTAGTGGTTAACCCATTCCCTGCCAATCACATTTATACAGTAATCAATGCATTTTTATAGCAGGGATCGCTGTATAAACGTGAATGGTCCCAAAAATGTGTCAAAAGTGTCCGATGTGTCCGCCGCAATATCGCAGTCACAATAAAAAATCGCAGATCGCCGCCATTACTAATAAAAAAATAAAAAAATTAAAATGCTATAAATCTATCCCCTATTTTGTACACGCTATAACTTTTGCGCAAACCAATCAATACGCGCTTATTGCGATTTTTTTTTTACCAAAAATATGTAGAAGAATACGTATCGGCCTAAACTGAGGAAAATTTTATAAAAAAAAAAAAAAAAATGGGTATTTATTATAGCAAAAATTAAAAAATAGTGTTTTTTTTCCAAACTGGACGCTCTTCTTTTGTTTATAGCGCAAAAAATAAAAACCGCAGAGGTGATCAAATACCACCAAAAGAAAGCTCTATTTGTGGGAAAAAAAGGACGCAAATTTCGTTTGGGAGCCACGTCGTACGACCGCGCAATTGTCATTCAAAGTGTGACAGCGCTGAAAGCTGAAAAATGGCTTGGGCAGGAAGGGGGTTTTCGTGCACAGTAGGGAGGTGGTTAATAGCGTTACATCGGCCAAACCATGAATGGAATCCCTGTTGCCATTTATCCAGTAGGGATCTAACTACTTTATATAGTGGGGGGAAATTTACAGCGAAAACTTTCTCTAGTCTTGGTGGTATATTTATCCCTAAGTATTTTAGTGAGGACCCTACCCATTTAAAGTTAAAATTTGGTTGTATATTTTGCTGAACTTCTATGGGAAGGGCTACCCCCATCGCTTCCGATTTTGTGTAGTTAATTTTTAAATTTGCTAATGTCCCATATCCTTCTATTTCCTTCATCAAATTTGGCAGTGAAACATGGGATCGTGATAGAGAGAACTTGGCAGTGAAACATGGGGTCGTGATAGAGAGAACATCAAATCATCTGCATAAGCAGAGATTTTATATTCTTGATCACCTATTTGCAGTCCCTGAATATCTGGGTTTTGCCGAATCCTATTTAGTAGGGGTTCTAGAGAGAGAGAAAACAGCATCGGAGAGAGTGGGCACCCTTGACGCGTACCATTTGAGATTTTAAATGTCTCAGAGTAAACTCCGTTCACTTTTACTGAGGCTTGGGGCGTAGCATAGACCCCCGCTATCCAACTCCGTATATGTTCTCCCAGTGCCATTTGCCTCAATACTTCAAACATAAATCGCCAGCTGACCCTATCAAACGCTTTCTCAGCGTCGGTACTCAAAAAAATACTAGGCGTTTTTGAAATATTGGCATAATGTACCAGGTTGAGGACCTTTACGGTATTATCCCTGGCCTCGCGGGTTGGGATAAACCCAACCTGGTCTTGATGTACCAACTGATTCAAAAACGGCTGGAGACGGGAGGCAAGTAGTTTAGTGAAAAGTTTTAAATCTGTATTTAACAGTGAGATCGGGCGATAGCTCCCGCACTCCGCCGGGTCCTTCCCTTCTTTCGGGATAACCGAAATATGTGCCATAAGGGCATCCGGCGGTAGTGCGGGAGCCCGGCCAATCTCATTGAATGCCTTTGTCATATGGACCCCTAATATTGGGAGAAAATATTTGTAGTATTGGATAGTGAAGCCATCCGGACCCGGCGCCTTCCCTCGTTTAACTGTCTTTATCACTGTCTCCAGTTCCCCCACTGAAATAGGTATCTCCAGTTTATTACGGCCTTCTAAGGCCAACCTAGGCAGGTTTGCTGAGAGGAGGTATTCTTCCATCTTGGCCTGAGGCACCTGGGTTGGGGTTAAATTATAGAGGGATGAGTAGTATTCTCTGAATCTCTGCGCGATCTTTTTAGGTAGTGAAATCAACTGCCCGTTTTTTCCCTTTATATGGGGTACATATACTGTCTTCCCTTTCTCTCTAAGTTTCCCCGCTAATATTTTACTACATTTTTGCCCAAGTTCATAGGTTACTTTTCTCCCTACTTGTATTGCCGCTTCTGCTTTATATCTAAGTAAGTCTGTCAGTTGTCTCCTCAGGTGTGCCAGTTCTGTCCCCACTAGCGGTATCTGTACTTTCTTATGTTGTACCTCTAATGCTTGAATTTCTTTTAGCAAGTTGACTATCTGTCTTTCTCGTGCTCTTTTTAATCGGGAACCATGTTTTATCAAAACCCCTCTCATTACTACCTTATGCGCTTCCCATATCATTCCCGGGTCGCTCCCCGGGGTGTCGTTCGTCCGGAAGTATGCCTCCATTTCTTTTGCTACATCTTCCCGAACTTCGGGGATCTGCAGCAAACTCTCATTCAGATGCCAACGCCACACCGGATCCGTAGATGAGTCGGACAACGCAATGTGTAGCGTCACTGGTGCGTGGTCCGACCATGTTATATTCCCAATTTTTACTTCCTTCACCGCCGTCAGCAGATAATGTGGTACCAGGAAGAGGTCTATACGAGAATACAGTTGGTGTGGGTTGGAAAAGAATGTATAATCTCTTTCCCCGATATGTAATAATCTCCATACATCTACCATCTGCAATTCCTGCAACTTCTGCAAGATATCTACCTTAGGTTCCAATGTTGTATTAAGGTCTCCCCCTACTATCAGCTTCCCTTCTGCAAACCCTACCAACTTATCCAAGGTTTTACTCAAAAAGGCGTCTTGATGTATATTTGGTGCGTAAACGGTCGCCAATGTCACCTTTGTACTTCCTATCTGTCCTTTTAAAAAAATAAAACGGCCCTCTACATCTACTCGTTTATCCAACAGGGACCAAGGTATCCTATTGGAGATTAAAATTTACACCCCTTTTGACTTTGATATCTGACTACATGCATGGTATGTACATGGGTAGAACCTATTTTGTAGGTATGGGAGTCCGCCCATCTTAAAGTGTGTTTCCTGCACAAATACTACGTCTGAGCGGGTTCGTTTTAACTCGCTCAGGAGCATTCTCCTTTTTTGTGGGACATTAAGTCCTTTAGCATTAATGGTGGTTATCTTTAATTCCTCCATCCCTAAAAATTCAGAGGATGGAGTGTGGGGGAGAGGGGAGAGAGAAAGGGAAAAAAAAAAAAAAAAAGGGGGAAAAACCCTTAAACCCAAACCCTCCCTATTCAACTTCCCTCCCTTAAATATTCAACTAACCCCTCCCCCCTTACCCCCGCCCCCAAGGGAGGCACCCACTTCTGGACCTTTAACCTTACGGTTCAGGTGGGTGCACGCCTAATTGGGGTGTTGGGTTGGTACGGCAGAGGTACACCCCCCTCTCTCCACCCCAGACACCCCTTTCATCTATCTCTCTCCAGCTCTTCTCTCCAGCCCTTCTCCCTTTTCCTCTCTCTTTTCTCCTCTCTTCTCTTCCCCTCACCTTCTCCTACTTTATAGAGCCTTAAATCCGAGGGGGCCTCCATCCTTTAATTTTCCCCTAAATTATCCTAATTTTTTCCCCTTATCATCCTAATAAATAAACAAATAATATTTATCCTTTATGTAACTTTTGCATTTGTGTTTGTTTGTAATTGTTTACATATAGTACATATAATACCTTCTTACTTTGGAGATTTTAGTATAACTGAATTTAGGGAGCGTATACCAGGGTCATTTTCCCTCCTTTCTCACCTTTCTTCTCATTCCCTCTGTACTATTTCCCTTTACTTCTTAAACCCTAATCCCTCTACCCCCCCTCCTCCTTCTTCCCTAATGGTGGATCTTCTGGGTACTAACTTACTCCTATTTCCTGCTTGGGGCTCCCACCTCTTTCTAACCACTGGCCTCCTCAGTTATATCCGGTTATATCCAAGTGTGTGTACCACCTATTTTATCCTATTGTATTCATGTGTAATGTGATGTGTAAGTGCCCCCCTCCTCCTGCTCTCTAAAAATCTTTCTTCTCGTGAACCCCCCTAATTCCTGACCCCTAACCCTTATTTATTCTCCCCCCTTCCACCCTTGTTGTCTCAGTCTACCCTCTGTCTACCTCCCTATTTCCCTACTTCCCCCTTGTGTCTATGTGTTTGGCTCTTAACTACTCCTTTCTTAACTAATACCTCAAAACCTATTCCCGATATTATATGTATACGTGTCTTATATGTGTCTCTCTAAGTCTACAAAAGTAAGTGTATGACCCTTGTGTGGTATCTATAACATTTGCACCCCCCACACTTGGCATTTTCTTCGCTTTCTTCTATTCAGGCCACTACCCTTACTGGAATATTCCATTCCATTATAGGAACCCCTCTCCCTTTTACTCCTATCTTCCTCTCTCCTTCTCTCTTCCTCTCCTTCTCCTCTCTTTTTCCCCCTCTTCCCCCTTCTCCCTCCCCTTCTCTTCTCTCCAATACTCCATTGGTCTCTATTGATCTCTTCTCCTATCTTCTTATTTCTAAACCCCCCTGCTTATTATTATCTCCCTCCTATACCCCCTCCTTTTCAAAGTCAAATCAGATCAAATCCTTCTCCCCCCTTCATTTCATCATACATTATTTGTACATTATTTATGCATTTATACGTTATTTATACATTATTTAAACTTCGTACATTATATCTTCTAAGCTCCTTCTAACTCCAACCGAGAGAAGAGAGAAAAAAAAAAAAAAAAAAAACCCCACTAAACCACCCAATGATTCCAGTGTATATAAATCACTAAATTGGGGGGGAGGGAATAAGTCCCTCCCCCCCAAGGGCTCCCCTCCGTCCCCATGGGGGGGGGGGCAATAAGTGTATGTAAACCTGCAGGGTGGTCACAGTTGTCATAACTTACATCTTACATTTTGCAGTATCTTCCAATGTAACACATCCTGTTTCCCATCACCCTTTACAGTGTCCCCTATACCCTAACTTCTAAAAAAAAAAAAAAAAAAAAAAAAAAAAAAACCCCACTCCATTAAAAAAAAAAAAAAAAAATTGTTTTCTCTCTTCTCTTCTCTCTATTTTTCCTCCCTTCTCCCTCCCTTTTTTCTCCTTCTTTCTTTTCTGATCAGCAATAGTAGTAAATGAGAAGGAGCGGAGGCATTCCCCCAAAGTTCCATGCTCCCAAAAACTCCCAAAGTCTCTTGAAGGGGGAAAAAAAAAAAAAGAAGAGGGGGGTATATATTTAAGCCCCGGCTGTGACTGTCTCCAGTGGGTTATATCCCCTCCTAGAACAACCCACTCATTCCCTCTTGAGGTTTCCTCAAAAAAAAAAAAAGGGGACCGGGGGGTTTACCGAGGGGGTTCACTGGGGGAGAACCCAGTCAGGAGAGAAGAAAAACCAAAAAATAAAATTACCCAAAGTAAGGAGACAAACCAAAAAAAAAAAAAAGGGGGGAAGGGGCATTTCCCCTTTTCCTCTCCCAGAGGGGGGGAGGGTACCAGGGCAAGTCTCCTTCAGAGGAATTATTTGATTCTAGCCCTGATGTTACTGAAAAAAAAAAGAAGGGGGCAGAGAGAGGAAAGCATTAGTCCGGCCCCCGTTACTCCTGTACTCTTTTATTTTGGGGGGGGTGGGTTCTTTATTGCTTCCTTCTCCCCTTCCCCTTGAAGCCTTAGATCTCCTGTCCCCCATTGTCTCCATTTTTCTCCCAGTTCCTGGAATTTCCTGCAGCCAGTTTGGAATCTCTATAGCTTCCATCTCCATAAAGGAAAAAAAATCTAGTAATTCCCCCGGGTGCCGCAAAGTAAATGTATGAGAGTTCTTTTTCACTATCAAAGCAATGGGGTATCCCCACCGATATGACCCCCCCAGTAGTTTAATTTTATCCAGGAGCGGGCGTAACATAGCCCTACGCTGGAGTGTAGCTCGTGAGAGGTCTGGCAGGATTTTTACCCTGAATCCTTCATGTTCTATTTCACCCTTTTCCCAGGCCATGCGACTTATTAGTTCCTTATGTGCGTATCGATGAAAACGGCCTATGACATCCCTTGGTCTATCTATATTTACTGAAGGGGGTCCCAGGGCTCTATGTAGTCTCTCAAATTCCAATGTTTGAGGTGGTGCTGGGATAGCCAGCCGCTGACATATCGCTAGGATTGTTGCATATAATGTTTCTCTCCCTACTGTCTCGGGGACCCCTCTAAACCGTAGATTCAAGCGACGACCGCAGTCCTCAATTTCCTCTAGCTGTAACTGTTGTGACAGCAGGAAGGTAAAGTCACCTGGTTGCATCCAGGGGGGTAGATATATTTCTCCCAGATTCAGGCTTTATGCTGACTTATACAACTAGGGAGGGAGTTGATGAAGCCCAGCTGAGGCTAGTGGGCTCATGGATGACTCATACCTCTAGGGAGAGGGCTGGGCGTCGTGCAGGCAGGGAGTTGATGAGACCAGCTGAAGCCTGTCAGTTCGTTTAAGGCCTCTAAAAAAACTCCCAGCTTCATTAGATGTTAGCTCATGCCTGGACCCAGACCTGTGTGGACTGTCTAGGGAGAGTGAACCCCTGTGCGGTGAGGCAAAGCCTGTGTGGCTATTTGTTTGGACTTTTACTAAACCAGGGACTTAGGGACTAGGACAGCACCAGGCTGATCCCAGTTGTTAGTTTAGGAAACCTGCATGTTTAGTCAGAGGTCAAACTGACCAGGATTTATTTTGTTTATGTTTCTTTTTGGCTTTGCTGTGTTTTTGTCACTGTACATAGAGAAATAAACCGCACCTTTTGATTTTGAAAACCACAACCTCCGTCTGCTGGCCCTGTTTTTGTGTGGGGAGCCCAACCAGGGGGTCACACACACCCGCTACTGAGTTAACCCCCTCACAGTTGGTGGAGAACCAGTGGCAGTTTTTTTTAAGCCAGCATGGAGGAGATACTGAAACAGCTGGCTCTAGCAAATGCCAATCAACAGCAGACAAATGCAGGTTTGCAAAGGAGCCTTGCAGCCCAGCAGCAAGCTCATCAACAAGCCCAGCAGCAATCTGAGGCCCGCTTCATAGACCTGTTACAGAAGCAAGAGCAGAGACTACAACAAATGGAAGCAGTAATGCAGCAACGTCCGCAGACCAGTGAGGAAAGCCGTCCCACTAATACCGCGTCCTTTGGGGTGAGTCGTTTATTGACAAAAATGACTGGAGAGGATGATCCAGAGGTATTTTTGACCACATTTGAAAGGACTGCTGAAAGAGAAAAGTGGCCTGAGGAGCAGTGGGCTGGACTGGTGGCTCCTCTGTTAACTGGTGAATCGCAAAAGGCTTACTATGACCTAGAGCCTGACCAAGCAAAAGACTATGTGATGCTAAAAGCTGAAATATTGGCAAGGCTGGGTGTCACCCTGGCTGTCCGGGCTCAGCGTGTGCATAACTGGACTTTCCAGCTTGGAAAACCCCCCAGGTCTCAAATGTATGATCTCATTCACCTGAGCAGGAAGTGGCTACAGCCAGAGACTTTGTCCGCACCAGAGATTGTGGAACGTGTTGTAATGGATCGGTTTTTGAGAGCTCTTCCTACTGCCATCCAAAAGTGGGTAAGCCATGGAGACCCAGAGACGGCCGGTGGTCTTGTGGATCGTGTAGAGAAATACTTGGCTACAGAGAACCTGACGGCCTCTTCCAGAGACTCTCGGACTTTCCACCCTAAGACCAGACCATCCCCAGGGGCGGATAAGAGGATTCCAAGGGGTGAGGGTGGAGAGAGTGAGAGGGTGGGAGCTCTACCCAAAGTTTGGCGAGAACAGCCTGGGAAGTCAGGGGCTCAAGAGGCAGCCAAAAGGATTGTTTGCTACCGCTGCCGGCAAGCGGGACATATTGCAGCAAATTGCCCGGTTGTGGAGGAACCCATGCAATGTGACTTTCTGACGGACAGACGTCAGTCGCTGTGTGCGACAGTCGCATGCACTGCCATTCGGGGAACTGAGAAACATTTATGCAAAATGTGTATTAATGGTAGAAATGTTGTGGTATTACTGGATTCAGGTAGCCTTGTGACCCTGATAAAGGCTGAATTAGTTAAAACAGAGGTCTCTGGGAATAGCAAGGTAGCTGTTATTTGTGTGCATGGGGACACCCGAGAGTATCCAGTGACTACAGTGTGTTTCGAGACCCCCAAAGGTACCCTCTCTCATCCAGTGGGGTTAGTATCTCAATTACCGCATGATGCCATTGTGGGAAGAGATTTTCCGAAGTTCTGGGAACTGTGGGATGATCCTGAGCCCCCCACTGGTGCCCCTATGTACCAGGAATGTGATAGCCAGAACTCCTCTGAGAGTGGTGAGGACTCTCCAGAATTTCCCTTGTCAGTATTGGCAGGGGAGACTCAAGAAACTGGAGAGGAGCCCACCTCCTCAGACGAAAACCTACCGTCTGTGGAGTTTTCTGATCTGGAGGTTCACAGGGAAAATTTTGCCACAGAACAGTTAAAAGACCCCGCCCTAATAAAGGCACGGGAAAACGTAGTGGAAATAGATGGCGAGTTAGTGAACCCAGATAATACCTGCACTTACCCATACTTCAGCGTAGAGAAGGACCTACTGTATCGGGTGGCAAAAAGGGCAGAAGAAACCGTTGAGCAGCTTGTGGTGCCCAAACCTTACAGGAAGTTGGTGTTGGAGTTGGCCCATGGGCACATTCTTGGAGGTCATCTGGGGACAGAGAAAACCCGAGAGAGGGTATTACAGAGATTCTATTGGCCTGGGGTGATGAAGGACATAGAAAATTATTGTTCTTCCTGCCCTGTGTGTCAGAGGTCGGCCCCGATGCCACATTTCCGTAGCCCGCTGGTCCCTCTACCCATCATTGAGGTCCCGTTTGAGAGAATCGCAATGGATTTGGTAGGTCCTATAATCAAGTCCGCTAGGGGGCACCAGTACATATTGGTTATAATGGACTATGCCACCCGTTATCCAGAAGCGATCCCTCTCAGAAATACCTCGGCCAAAACCATAGCCAAAGAGCTATCTCTTGTTTTTAGCCGGGTGGGTATTTGTAAAGAACTGCTTACGGACCAAGGTACACCCTTTATGTCCCGGGTTATGAAAGAGCTGTGTAAATTGTTCAAAGTGACGCAATTGCGTACATCTGTGTATCACCCCCAAACCGATGGGCTGGTTGAAAGATTCAACAAAACCCTAAAACAAATGTTGAAGAAAGTGGTGGATAGAGATGGAAAGGATTGGGACTGTCTACTTCCTTATTTGATGTTTGCTATTAGGGAGGTGCCCCAATCCTCTACGGGATTCTCCCCCTTTGAGTTACTGTATGGGAGACACCCAAGAGGGCTGTTGGATATTGCCAAGGAAACTTGGGAAAGTGAGAGTTCTCCCCACAGGAGTGTGATTGAGCATGTCGCCCTGATGCAAGATCGAATTGCACAGGTAATGCCCATCGTGAAGGAACATTTGGCCCAAGCGCAGTTGGCACAGCAGAGAGTGTACAACCGTGGAGCAAAGACCCGTACCTTTTCCCCGGGGGATAGGATATTGGTACTTGTCCCTACGGTTGAAAGTAAATTCCTTGCCAAATGGCAAGGCCCTTACGAGATAATGGAAAAAGTGAGCGAAGTGAATTACAAGGTCAGACAACCAGGAAGGCGAAAGCCCGAACAGATATATCACGTTAATCTGTTGAAAGCCTGGAGGGATAGAGAGTCCCTAGTCGCAGAAACTTGGTCACCAGCTCAAACTGGTTGCGTGATTCCGGAGGTTGGAATAGCAGCCACCTTGTCACAACCCCAACAACAGGAGGTTAAGGAGTTTGTGCTTCGCAACAAGGAGGTGTTCTCTGAGCTGCCGGGACAAACATCTGGGGTAGAGCATGATATTATTACCCCGCCCGGTGAAAGGGTGAAGTTAAAACCCTATCGGATCCCAGAGGCCCGACGGGAGGCAATACGGGAGGAAGTACAGAAAATGCTGAACTTAGGGGTGATAGAGGAGTCCCAAAGTGATTGGTCTAGTCCCATTGTGTTGGTGCCTAAACCGGATGGGAGCTGGCGATTTTGTAACGATTTTCGTCAGTTGAACAAAGTTACAAAATTTGACACCTACCCCATGCCACGTATAGATGAGTTGATCGACCGGCTGGGAACAGCCCGATACATGACGACTCTTGACCTCACAAAAGGGTATTGGCAAATTCCCCTGGCCAAGTCGGCCAAAGAGAAAACCGCATTTGTAACCCCAGACGGGGCGTTCCAATATAAGAGAATGCCGTTCGGGTTACAGAATGCGCCGGCCACATTCCAGCGGAAAATGGACCAGATACTGAGGCCCCATCGGAAGTATGCTGCGGCTTACCTGGATGACGTAATTGTCCATAGCACAGATTGGGCCTCACATCTGCCAAAAGTGCAAGCAGTCCTAGACTCTATCCGGGAAGCAGGGTTTACGGCTAACCCCAAGAAGTGTACCATTGGGCAGGAGGAGGCCAAATATCTTGGGTACACCATTGGCAGGGGAGTGATAAAACCCCAACTCAACAAAGTCGAGGCCATCCAGAGTTGGCCACGTCCCAACAGCAAGAAGCAGGTACGGGCCTTTCTGGGAATCGCGGGTTATTATCGGCGCTTCATTCCCCACTTTGCTTCTAAGGCTGTGCCCCTAACCAACCTGACGAAAGGGAAAGGGTCGGTCATGATTAAATGGACCCCCGAGGCTGAGGCAGCATTCCAATTCTTGAAACAAGCCTTATGTAGCCAGCCAGTGTTGTACTCACCCGACTTCTCTAAAGACTTTGTCGTACAAAGTGATGCGTCAGATGTGGGGTTAGGAGCAGTATTGTCCCAGGTCTGGAACGGGGAAGAGCACCCAGTCATTTACCTCAGCAGGAAGTTGAAGTCCCATGAGGTAAATTACGCCACGGTTGAAAAGGAGTGTTTAGCGGTGAAGTGGGCTCTAGATTCCCTTCGGTACTATCTGCTAGGTAGGCACTTTGACATGGTTACGGATCACGCTCCGTTAAAGTGGATGGCTCAAAACAAGGAGACAAATAGAAGAGTGAATAGGTGGTTCCTGGCCCTACAGGAATTCAACTTCACAGTAAAGCATCGCCCTGGCGTTCAAATGGGGAATGTGGATGCTTTGTCTCGAGTACATGAATGCCTGATTGCTGGTGTTCCAACCCCAAGGTTAAAACAAGAGGGGGGGGGTATGTGACAGCAGGAAGGTAAAGTCACCTGGTTGCATCCAGGGGGGTAGATATATTTCTCCCAGATTCAGGCTTTATGCTGACTTATACAACTAGGGAGGGAGTTGATGAAGCCCAGCTGAGGCTAGTGGGCTCATGGATGACTCATACCTCTAGGGAGAGGGCTGGGCGTCGTGCAGGCAGGGAGTTGATGAGACCAGCTGAAGCCTGTCAGTTCGTTTAAGGCCTCTAAAAAAACTCCCAGCTTCATTAGATGTTAGCTCATGCCTGGACCCAGACCTGTGTGGACTGTCTAGGGAGAGTGAACCCCTGTGCGGTGAGGCAAAGCCTGTGTGGCTATTTGTTTGGACTTTTACTAAACCAGGGACTTAGGGACTAGGACAGCACCAGGCTGATCCCAGTTGTTAGTTTAGGAAACCTGCATGTTTAGTCAGAGGTCAAACTGACCAGGATTTATTTTGTTTATGTTTCTTTTTGGCTTTGCTGTGTTTTTGTCACTGTACATAGAGAAATAAACCGCACCTTTTGATTTTGAAAACCACAACCTCCGTCTGCTGGCCCTGTTTTTGTGTGGGGAGCCCAACCAGGGGGTCACACACACCCGCTACTGAGTTAACCCCCTCACACTGTATTGAGGTAGCATGTACAGAGTGTAAACCCTGTACCAGTTCCAGCTGCTGTACCCGTTTCTCTAGGGTAGTTACCCGGCCTTCCTCCCCCGACAGTCTCTCTGAGAGATGCTTCACCTCCGTATGCACCTGATTCCACTCCCTTCGGTGCATCTCTTCTAAACGTGCCATCATTGACTCTATATCATCACGGGTCGGGAGGGATTCTATGTCCGTACGGGTTGGCAGGGCTTGCAGCAGAGCTCTAAGATCCAGGTCTCCCAGATCTGCTATTCCCTGGGATTTCCTGTCCTGGGACTCCCGGGGGTTACACTCCTGCCCCCCTTGCTCAGTCTGCTTCGCCCCCTCAATTGTCCCCAGTACCTGCACCTGCAGTGGGCTGTGAACTTCCGCCTCCTCCTGTGCTTCCTGTCTGTGTGTCTCCTCGTTCCGTCGTTCTCCAGAACGCCTGCACTGTTCCTTCTCACCGCTCGTTCCCCCACGTGACTCCACCGCTTGAAGCCTGGTCAGCGCGGCTCGTGTGCGGGGAAAGAAGGATTCAATCTCCGGCTGCGACCCCGTTTTTTTCAGTGCTCTCTCTCTCCTCTTCATCCCAGGTATGCTGGATTACTGGGCTGTTTCCACATAGGGCTGCTCTTGGAGCTGTATGGAGCTGTATGGAGCTGTATGACTGGTCACATCGCTGGGTGTCCGGGGGGGGGGAGTCAGAGGGCTACAACTGCAGCGTGTTCCTCCTCACTCTACCATCACTCTGCCGTTCCAAGACCACACCCCTCGCCTCAAATAGCACCCTAATCGCGCGCGGGGGCGTGCAGCTCGGCGATCGGTGGTGCTGTGTGTCAGTCTGACACACCGCATCTCTGATCGTGGTATGGAGCCTCTGTCCATACCACGTGATCAGCTGTGATCAATCCCAGCTGATCATCGCGTAAACCAGGAACTGCCGGATCGGAGGCTCTCCCTGTCGGGGGGGGGGGGGGGGGTCCTGTGCTGATAATCAGCTGCCAATCAGTGCCCATCAGCTGCCAGTCTGTGCCCCATCAAGAACACCTGTCAGTGCCCAAAGTGCCAATCAATGCCCCTAACAGTGACAGTCAGTACCCCATCAGTAATGCCTGTTAGTGCCCTTCAGATATCAATCAGTAATGCCTGTCAGTAGCTCCTCATCAGTGCTGCCTATCCAGTGCCATCTATCAGTGTAGCCTATCGGTGCCCATCAGTGATGCATATCAATGTCCATAAATTCTACATATCAGTGCCGCCTCATCAGTGTCCATTAGTGCAGCCACATCAGTGCCCGTCAGTGAAGGAGAAAACAAAATTTTATAACCGAAACAAAGAAAAACTTTTATTTTTATTTTTTTTATTTGGAATTTTTTAGTTTGTTTAGCGGAAAAAAAAAACCCCAGAGGTGATCAAATACCACCAAAAGAAAGCTATATTTGTGGGAAGAAAATGATAAAAATTTTGCTTGCGTACAGTGTAGCACGACCGCGCAATTGTCCTTCAAAGTGCAACAGCGCTGAAAGCTGAAAATTGCCTTAGGCAGGAAGGAGGGAAAGTGCCTGCTATTGAAGTGGTTAATGTTTAAGTGACATAAGGAGTGATGCATGTCATGTCGGCACCTTTTGATCGTGAGGTTGATGATATAAAGGGAAAGCACACCACTATTAGTTAGACATTTTTCATATATGTTGTGTATACAGACATCTTTGTGAATGCAGCTTTCCCTTTGTATTTATATATTTAGTCATATGTTAGCACATTGATATGCCCAGTGCAGGATCACTCATACATTTCTAGTTTTAGCTCAACTGCATGGGTTAGAGGAGTTACTTTTCTCCTCCCTTCACTCATTTCCTGCCTCTTCAGATGGGGTCCTATGAAGGTTCAATCAGACAGAGAGAAAGAGTCTGAAGACAAACACCTTCAACTGTACCTTTCTAAAACACATATTTTCCCTTAGAAAACCCATAGCGCTCTGGGAATCCATTGTCATAGGCACATATTGTATTTGATGTTTGTTTGTAAAACAAATTTTGTAAATACTAAAAAGGAATAAAAACATAAAATCTCAGCGTACAAATAATATTAACCCCCAAACCATTACAGGTTCTCGTTAACCGCTTAATGACCGCCCCACATACATTTACTGCTGCAGGGCGGGCCTTAAGGGCAAAATCACATACCTGTACGTGATTTCTTTCAAGGGCTCTGGGGCACACACACCGACGGAGCCCCGCTCCCGCTGTGATTGGACACAGCGGGAGCCAATCAGGGGGTCCAGCGGATTGTTTGGAAAGAGGCAGAACAGCGGTCTGCCTATGTAAACAAGGCAGATCGCCGTTCTGCTAGTAAGAAAGACAAAGATCTTATATTTCTTCAGTTAAACCATCCCCCACACAATTAGAAAGCACCCCCAGGGAACACGTTTAACCCTTTGATTGCCCTGATGTTAACCCCTTCCCCGCCAGTGTCATTGACAGTATATATTTTTTAGCTCTGATCACTGTATTGGCATCACTGGTCCCTAAAAAGTGTCACTTAATGTCAGATTTGTCTGCCACAATGTCGTTTGCTTGCCGACCAGCCGTCATCATTATACTGCAGCAAGGTGGCTCGATCCCGTGAATCGCCGTAGCTGTATGTCGGCTTGGGAACTTGCTGTTGTGAGCACGCCTGCCGCCGGAGGCCAATCAGTGGGTCTGGCGGGCTCGATGTCCACCGGCCACCCGTTTTTGTTCCCCGCAGTAACAGAACAGTGATTTTCATGTGTAAACAAGGCAGATCTCCATTCTGACAGGGGAGATCACACAGATCCTGTCTTTTTGCTATGCAGGAAGATGGAGATGTGTGTTTCCCCAGTCATACAGTCCCACATACAGTTAGAACACACAGTGAGGGAACACATTTAGACACATAAAAGTGTCAAAAATGTCAGTTAGGTGTCCGATCTGTCCGCCGCAATGTCACAGTCCCGCTACAAAATCCCTGATCGACACCATTACTAGAAAAAAATAATTAAATAAATAAAAAAGTCCCTAAATCTATCCCATAGTTTGTAGACGCTATACCTTTTGCACAAACCAATCAATATACGCTTATTGGGATTTTTTTTACCAAAAACATGTAGCAGAATATATATTGGCCTAAACTGATGAAGAAATTAAATTTTTTTTAAAAATTTATTGGATATGTTTTATAGCGGTAAGTAAAAAAAATATATATATATATATTTTTTAAATTGTCGGTCTTTTTTTGCTTATAGCGTTAAAAATAACCACAGAGGTGATGAAATACCACCAAAAGAAAGCTCTATTTGTGGGTAAAAAAGGACATCAACTTTATTTGGGTACAGCGTTGCACGACCACGCAATTGTCAGTTAAAGCAACACAGTGCCGTATCGCAAAAAAAGGGCCTGGTCAGGAAGGGGGTAAAATCTTCTGGAGCTGAAGTGGTTATTGAGCGCTATTTTAAACTGTACACTTTTCTCCTCCTGCTGGTGCCTTACCTGTACATCAGCTGTTTCAGCATCTTGTTAGCCGCGCACACGCGTACTTGACACCCAGTGGACAGCGCATGAAGGTTCATGTTGGAGGATAGAAGCTGAGTGACGTATTCTGCATCAGCAGCCACTCCAGCTCCACAACAACTGCAAATACAAAAAGAGCCAATGAAAGAGTGAGATAAATCCCCTATTTACTAAAGCATATGTAGTGCACCCCCTTTAGGGCCGCAGATGAACTGGGATTCCCCACCCTGCACAACCAGGCACACCGAATTTTCACAAGCACTCCAGAGTCAGAGAACAGCCCGTGACCTTGTTTTTGTTATTTATTGAGGGTAATAACTTGGATGGGGATGGGAGGTATTGGGGTGCCCATTGACTTCAACAACAAACTTCAGGGACAACTCTTCTTACATCCAGTCTCTATATACAGCTCCACTTTTTCCTCCAGCACTCACTTACTTGCAGAACTCACCCTGCAGCGCTGACCTGTTCCTTCTGTCCTCTTTCCTTTCTCTCATGCCTATAGGAAGGGTTTCCTCTGTGTGTTTTTGGTAGGATCCTTCCAGCACCCAAGCCCCGGCAACACAGGATACAAGGCAGGATGGATCCGTGCTTTCATGTTATTTACGCCAAATTCTGACCTCACCATCTGAATGTCGCAGCTGAAGCCTCATCAGACCAGGCAACGATTTGTCCAATTTTGGTGAGTCTGTGCGAATTGTAGCCTCACCCCCCCCTCTCAGCTAAGAACAGGAAACTAAGGCTACAATTTGCACAGACTCATCAAAATTGGACAAAATGTTGCCTGGTCTGATGAGTCTCGATTTCAGCTTCGACATTCAGATGGTCGGGTCAGAATTTGGCATAAATAACATAAAAGCATGGATCCATCCTGTCTTGTATCAACGGTTCAGGCTGGTGGTGTAACGGCGTGGGGGATATTTTCTTGGCACGCTTTGGGCCCCTTCGTACCAATTGAGCATTGTTTAAACTCCACGACCAACACGAGTATTGTTCCTGACCATGTCCATCCCTTTATGACTACAATGTACCCATCTTCTGATGGCTCCATCCAGCAGGATAATGCTCCATGTCACAAAGCTCAAATCATCTCACCACTGGTTTCTTGAACATGACAATGAGGTCACTGTACTCCAATGGCCTCCACACTCACCAGATCTCATCCAATAGAGCACCTTTTCGGAAGTGGTGGAACGAGAGATTTGCATCATGGATGTGCAGCCGACAAATCTGCAGCAACTGCGTGATGCTATCATGTCAATATGGAGCAAAATCTCTGAGGAATGTTTCCAACACCTTGTTGAATCTATGCCACGAAGAATTGAGGCAGTTCTGAAGGCAAAATGCGGGCCAACTC
Organism: Rana muscosa; assembly: GCA_029206835.1. Classification (NCBI taxonomy): domain Eukaryota; kingdom Metazoa; phylum Chordata; class Amphibia; order Anura; family Ranidae; genus Rana; species Rana muscosa. The sequence goes on along the minus strand of CM055125.1, from coordinate 17,207,191 downwards.
AAAACTAGCAAGGTGTACCTAATAAAGTGGCCGACGAGAGCATATTAACCTCTTGTCCCCCGCCCACTGTCAATTGACGGCGGGCGGAGGATACTCTCGTTCTGGGAGGACGTCATATGACGTCCTCCCTTTAAAACGAGCTAGGAGGCGCGCGCGCCCGCCGCGTTCACAAGGCCCCGGTGCGCGTGCCCGGCGGCCGCGATTGCCACCGGGCACCCGCGATTGCCCGGGAAACGAGCAGGAAAGTGGGTCTCTGTGTGTAAACACAGAGATCCACGTCCTGTGAGGGAGAGGGGACCGATGGTGTGTCCCTTGTACATAGGGACAACCATCGGTCACCTCCCCCAGTCAGTCCCCTCCCCCCACAGTAAGAACACTTTGAGGGAACATATTTAACCCCTTCCTGCCCCCTAGTGGTTAACCCCTTCCCTGCCAATCACATTTATACAGTAATCAATGCATTTTTATAGCAGGGATCGCTGTATAAATGTGAATGGTCCCAAAAATGTGTCAAAAGTGTCCGATGTGTCCGCCGCAATATCGCAGTCACAATAAAAAATCGCAGATCGCCGCCATTACTAATAAAAAAATAAAAATGCTATAAATCTATCCCCTATTTTGTACACGCTATAACTTTTGCGCAAACCAATCAATACGCGCTTATAGCGATTTATTTTTTTACCAAAAATATGTAGAAGAATACGTATCGGCCTAAACTGAGGAAAATTTTATTAAAAAAAAAAAATGGGTATTTATTATAGCAAAAAGTAAAAAATAGTGTTTTTTTTCCAAACTGGACACTCTTCTTTTGTTTATAGCGCACAAAATAAAAACCGCAGAGGTGATCAAATACCACCAAAAGAAAGCTCTATTTGTGGGAAAAAAAGGACACAAATTTCGGTTGGAAGCCACGTCGCACGACCGCGCAATTGTCATTCAAAGTGTGACAGCGCTGAAAGCAGAAAAATGGCTTGGGCAGGAAGGGGGTTTTCGTGCACAGTAGAGAAGTGGTTAAGCAGGGGTGTCAAACTCAATTTCATTGTGGGCCGCATCAGCATTATGATTGCTGGTTGTATCTGTAAGATTAGATGTCCAGCGCACCCCCACCCCCTCCCTTTACATTAGATGTCAAGAGCCATCCCACCATCAGAAGTTGGGTCCCCCACTCTCCCTTACATCCTTATGCTGCTGCTGGGAAGAAGCTGGATCCATTGCTTAAAAGCACAAAGTAAGGGTCTGGAGGAGGACCAGAGGAGGGTTGGAGCTCTCCTGCAGCTGCAGGAGAGGTGCGAGGGCCACATGAAATGGCCTGGGGGGCCGGATTCGGCCCGCGGGCCTTGTGTTTGACACCTGTGATATTAGGGGTGGGACATGATGCCGCAATCATTGCACAGTGCAGATTTTGCCTTGAAATAGTCACAACGCAGTCTTCCATAGATGTCTGGTCTATAACAGTCACATAGCATGCCATGCTTATAGTTATAACCTCACCTGGCACAGCTGTGGTAGTCTGGCTTTTCAGGTGAGCTACAAGTGTCACAGGCCTAAGTGACTTTTCCAGAATTTACTCAGAAACTTTGCATCACTCGCCCACTGGTGGTGATTGATTTGATAGGGAGGCATGGGTGTCCGCTGAACTTTTTTCAGGGGGAGGCAATACATGGCAATACAAAAGATGTACACAGTGGTGTCGTGGCACAGGCACTGCTGTTACCTCTAGTTCTTCAGCGATAGGGCAGGCCCTGACAGCGTATTCAGTCTCTTGTCTCGGCCACTGCACACCACGCACCTGTGGGAGGAGCCGGCGCCGCGCCGGACGGATCTGCATAGGCACATTTACACAGGCTGAGGCAGCAGCCAATCACGGAACAGCCGGGTCAGGGTCACAGTGATGTAAAGCAGAGGCGGAGCCAATCCGATGCTCGGGCCGGGGGTGAGGAGGGAGAGCAGCCCCAGCCCCCAGGCCAGCAGCAGTCTGCAGACTTAGAAAAAAAAGTCCACGGCTGCCGGGGAGGCGGCCGCGGCGGCCATTGCAACACAGGGGGCAAGTGTGTGTCTTCACTCTGACTTCCAAGGGGGGGCAATTGACCCCCCTTGCCCTATGGAGCGGACGCTCATGTAGGGAGGTTGTCCTTTGCATTCCTCCAGAGTGCAATAAAGGTTTAGCAGAGGATCAGACCCACCCAGGTCTACTCTACTCAAAGTGTAGACTCAATTTTTTAAATATTTCTAACACATGAAAGAAGTAACAAAATAATGTCATAATTCTTACTATATATTGTCAGTGATGTAATGAATCTTGGCGCAATTCTTATCCGCCACCACCATGTCATCAGTAGCCCTCCTGTCTGCTCCCAGAATGACTCCATCCTGAAAAGATAAAAAGAAGAGTCAGCTCCAAAAGTAAAACCATGACAATACAACTCTCTCTGCACACGGCCTCCTACCCTAAAGACGAGGCCAGCGATGGTGGTCCCTGTCTTCCGTGCTTTGGGGGGGTTCAGGCCAAGACTTGAACACTGAGCTTCCAAATTGTTATTTCTGAGAAATAAAGAATGGAGAAAAATGTGACATTTAAAAAAAAAAATAAAATTATCACGGTAACATTTTTTAAAGAAAGTCTTTTATATACGCTTGATTCGACAATCGTATTCCATACAGAAGTGTGTGTAGGTGCTTCATTCTGGTCATTTTGAAACTGTGAAAAAAGCTTCTTTGCTTATTAGTTATATTAAACCTATAAGTGTGGTTTTTTTTTTCACCACTTTTCCTTTCTACTGTCTTTTTAAAATAACATGCACCAATATAGACTGCATTCACACCTGTGTGTCATGTTTTTGAGAGTTTTTTTTCCGGGTGTTTGTATGGAATTTTTTATTAGCCAATAGAGAAAAAATATAATATGTTTCATCATTTGTTGCTATATTTTTCAGCTTTTGACCCACTTCTATTTATTATTTATAAATTATAAAAAAAAAATAAAAAAATTGTAAAGGGTTAAAGGTTATAGGTAGGAGTTAATTCATTAATTTCATTTAATTATTAATATTTATTTTATAAGATTAGGGGTTAGGATTATGAGTTTATAACAGGTTTAGGGGTTAAGATTAGGGGTTAATATTAGGGTTGGGGTTAGGGTCATTTTTTATTATTATTATTATTATTTATTTCTTACTTATGATTACTATTATTATTTATTTGTTTTGCATTTTATTTATTATTTATTTTTATTTATTTATTGCATTTGTTGTGGAAATTTTATGAAGATGTATTTAATATGTATTGTCATAGTGTCGCGCAGTGTTAGTACTCCCGCAGCCTGCTCTAAAGAGCTGACTGGGGCAGACTGACGCTGGTTGAGTCCCGTCTGGTAGTGGAAAACTTCCTGGGATTGGAGAGCGGTGTTTGCAGAGTGGGAATATGTCCGCCGGTGAAGGGCCCCTGTGCGATGCACAGAACGATCGTCTGAGGAGATATGTTCGCTCTGCAAGGACATTATCGGTTATAGGCGGATGTACGTTCTTGTCTCTGCTGTGTCGGATCAGCGCGGTCGGGATTCGTAGCGTATACCTCAGTGGTGGTGCGTCCATAGTGGGTGCAGGAGCACCGCCCCCTCTCGCTCCTGCGCCCACTCACAATAACAATACATAGGTTCATGCATTGCATGAACCTATGCATTGTCGCCGCCGCTGCCACCCACTATTCAGATGGCCGGCCCCCTGTTGAGCGCCGGCCATCTGAATAACAGCGACTGGTTGGTTTTTGGAAGTGCCTATCAGAGCCAGAGCCAGCGGCTCTGATAGGCTTCCCGATTACAGCCTGAGGGCTGTAATCGGCTTCCAAATAGTTAACCAGAGGACGCACGGGGGTGCGTTCCCTGGTTAACACTGACAGGCGTTTCAGCCAATCAGGTTCATCCGGTCTGGTTACTGGTAACCTGATTGTCTGAAGCGACATCAAGGGCAGGAGAAGACATCGAGGACGGAAGAAGGACGGCGCTGACCCGAGGAAGGTAAGTGCAGGGCTGGGGGGACAAACTGGCTGTATTTGGGGGGGACAAACTGGCTGTATTTGGGGGGAAACTGGCTGTATTTGGGGGGAAACTAGCTGTATTTGGGGACAAACTGGCTGTATTTGGGGACAAACTGGCTGTATTTGGGGACAAACTGACTGCATTTGGGGACAAACTGACTGTATTTGGGGGGAAACTGACTGCATTTGGGGGGAAACTGACTGCATTTGGGGACAAACTGACTGCATTTGAGGGGGCAAACTGGTGGCGTTTGGGGACAGTGGGTGCGTTTAATGGGCACAGTGGCGGCAATTTATGATTTTTTTTCAGTTTGTTTGCGCCCCCCCCAAATATTTTGAGCACCAGCCGTCACTGGTATACGTACAGATAGCCTCCCATCCACAAGGAACGGTAGTATAATCCGGGTATGCGTTGTTCGCTGGAACAGCGCAGAATAAGGATTCCTATTAGGGTTGCTATGGTCAGAGACGGAGTCCATGTTTGTTTAGCTTCCATGCACCCTGTCTCTGCTCATACACCCATAGGAATCATTTAGCCATTATTCATTGGTTGTTTGTATTAACTCATTCTGCTAGAACAGTGGTTCTCAACCTTCTAGTGCCGTGACCCCTTAATAAAATTTCCCAAGTTGTGGGGACCCCCTAACAGTAAAATAATTTTCGTAGCGTGGGTTCTCAGCACCCAAGGCAAGACACGTAATTTACGCCTCTAACCCACGGATATTTAGCGCTCCCTGAGTCCCTTCCACTCGTACAGTATTAAAACCCCTTATGGTACATTTTAGGATGTACCACTCTCTCTCTTTGTTCTCCTTTCTTTCCCTTTTATCTCTCTCTATCCTAATTTCTTGTTTTTTCCCCCCATCCCTCTCTCTAGCCGTCTTTCTAGCTCTTTCTCTTATTCTTTCTCTCCCTTTTTTCTCTTTGCCCCCCCCCTCTTTTCCTCTTCCTTCCATGTATTCTCTATTTTTATTCCTTCTCTTACTGCTTGTTTGGGGAGGGGGGGGGGGTGGGAATGGGATGAGTGGCAGTGCTGTTACTCACTGTGTCTCTGGCTTCACTGTATCTCCAGCTCTGTGGTGTCTCGCAGCAGCGACACCTATGCTGAAATCAGGAGATGGGGTCTCCTCCAGACCCTCCCACTTCACATTCCTCACCAGTCAGCTGACCTCTAGTCTGCCCTCCCACCCATGCCGTGAACTGAATGGGTGGCTGTGAAGAGGCTGAGTGGGTGGCTGTGGGCTCCAGGAACAGCCCAGCTTGGCTTCCACAGGATCCAGGGACAGCCCTGCTGGGCAGCCAGGAAAAGGCTGGGAGAGTGGTACGGGCATCAGGAACAGCCCAGGATTTGGTGACCCCTGGAAAATCGTCATTTGACCCCCGTGGGGGTCCCGACCCCCAGGTTGAGAACCACTGTGCTAGAAGGATCTTGTGTTCCCTTCCTGTGAGTGCCCTCCTCTTTACTGTTTGCCATTTCTTGTGATGTAATTTTGTATTGAGGAAGCGATTGGCTATTGTGGCGATCACTTCCTGTTTGTCAGAGATTTTGTCTTTTACGAATAAAAGAGCCAGGCAGAGTCCCCAACATGTTTAACAAAGTCCTGTTGAACCTTTCCGGTTGGGCATCACCTTTAGGGTGATAAGGGGTGGTGCGAGTCTTCTTTATGCCCAAAGAGTCCAGTAACTTCTGTATCAGTCGACTTTCAAAGTCCCTCCCTTGATCCGAGTGAAGGCATTGAGGTAACCCAGTAATGCACAAAGTACTTCTCCATAAGCACCTTGGCTACAGTGGAGGCCTTCTGGTCTTTAGTTGGAAAGGCCTGAGCATAACGGGTGAAATGGTCGGTTATCACCAGAACATTTCCATGTCCACTCAAGTCAGGTTCCAGACAAAGGAAGTCAATGCATACCAAGTCCAAGGGCCCTTGGCTTTGCAGGTGGCCCATTGGGGCAGCATGATGGGGCAGTGTCTTTCTCTGTATACAACGGGCACATGAGTGACAGTACTCCTCTACTTCAGCTCGCATGCAGGGCCAGTAGAATCTACTCCTTATGAGCTGGAAGGTTCTTTCTGCCCCTAGGTGGCCATGATTGTCGTGTAGGGCAACTAAGACAGTCTTTCGATGTTTTTCCAGCAAGAACAGTTGCCACTTGTCTTCCAGGTCATCAGAGGGGCCCTTCGGTAGACCACCCCTTGATGCACCCGCAACCAGTCCCATTCCTTGCGTATTAACCGGGCTTCCTTGGAGGGATCATACAAGAGCCTGTCCGGATCCGGATCTTCCAGGGCTTCCAAGGCCAATCTTCCCCAAGGATCTTCTAACTGGTCACGTCTTATATCCTTTTTGGACAGTTTCGGCAAGTCGTCTTCGCCAATCTGGGTAACATCACAATAGTACTTGGGCACTCCTACCACCGAAACTCCAATTTCTTCCGCCCAGGATCCTCCACCAGCTTGAAGCTGTGCCCCCTGACACAAGGCCCGCACCCCATTCAGGGTCACCTGGGTCCAGTCTTCTGTCCTGCAAGTGGGAGCATGAGACCTTCTGGACAAAGCATCAGCATCTCGGTTTCGAGTCCCAGGCATATACTTTAAGCTAAAGTTGAACCCAGAGAGGGCTGCCAACCAACGGTGGCCAGTGGCATCCAGCTTGGCTGTGGTAAAGAGGTAAGTGAGTGGGTTATTGTCTGTTTTCACTACAAAGTCAGCTCCATACAAGTAGTCTTTGAGTTTGTCTACAACAGCCCACTTTAAGGCTAAGAATTCCAATTTGTGGGTGGGGTAATTGTTTTCCGCTGGGGTTAAACTCCTACTCACATAGGCAACTGGTCTCAGCTGTCCTTCATACTCCTGATACAGCACGCCTCCCAGAACATCATGACTGGCATCCACATGCAATTTGTATGGCTTCTTGGTGTCTGCATAGGCCAAGACAGAGGCGGTGGTCAGACTTTTCTTCAACATTGTGAAGGCCTCCTCACACTTCTCAGTCCACTGGTCTTCCACTGATTCTCCTGGCTTCCTGGGGCCAGTGTCATCCTCCTCTCCTTCTGTCTTCAGCAACTCATTCAGAGGTTTGGCAATTCTTGCAAATCCCTCCACAAACCTGCGATAATAGGAGCAGAATCCCAGGAAGGATCTGAGCTCCGTCACTGTAGTCGGTCGGGGCCAGGAGGTGACTGCCTCCAGTTTGTCAGGGTCTATAGATACTCCTTCTTCAGGCACTGTGTCCCAGGTAGTGGACTGAGGATTGGTAGAACTGGCACTTCTCCCTGGAGAGTTTAAGTCCCTTATCACTAAGTCTCTTCAGGACTTTCTCCAGTCTTTCCTTGTGTTCCTCCAGAGTCTTCCCAAAGACAATGATGTCATCTAGGTACACTAGGCCTTCGATGAGGTTCATGTCCCCCACTGTCTTCTCCATTAGTCGCTGGTAAGTGGCAGGGGCCCCTGACAATCCCCGAGGCATCCGGTCAAATTCATACAATCTTACTGGGGTGATGAATGCCGTCTTCTCTCTATCTTCTGGATGCATTGGGATCTGGTAATACCCACTCAGGTCCATGACACTGAACCACTTGGCTCCAGACAGACTCTGCAGAGCATCCTCTATCCTGGGGGTGGTGTATTGGTCAGGTATGGTCCTCCTATTGAGAGTCCTGTAGTCGATACAGAGCCTCAGTGATCCGTTCTTCTTCCTGACTACTACGATAGGAGAGGCATATGGGCTTCTGGACTCTCGGATAACTCCAGTTCTCTTAAGCTCTGCCAGTTGCTCACGTAAGTCCTCCAGGTCGGTCAGTGGGACCCGCTGGACTCTCTCCCGGAAAGGTTTGTCGTCCTGCAGACGGATCTTGTGGGTGGCACTCCTCGCACACCCCACATCAAATTCATCTCTGGAGAAGATCTTCCTCCACTTGGTCAGCTGGGCCCTGGCTCTCTCCTTCCATACCGGTGGTAGGGTCGTGTTCTCCAGGCAGAGCTTCTCCAGCATGGGTGCCCCTACTTCAGTCTTCTCCAGATCAGACAGAGCCACTGGGGTAGCAGGGTTTACTTGGCCCAACAGCATCCGGGCCGGAATCTTCACAGGCGAGTCAGTAATGTTCCTAATGCTCACTGGTATCCAATCCTGGGTGGGTATCTAGGGGGTCCGGTTCCAGAATCACGAAGGGGCCAGGCTGCTCTCATGTGAGCTTCACAGTGGCCTTCAGACAGGTCATTTCACCAGGCTGTAACACTCTCTCCTCCTCCAATCTCCAGATTTTCCCTACCCCCTCTTCTGGGGCCTTCTGTTCCAGGACCAATCGTTGGTAGGCTAACCGCAACATTGGGTGGATCCTGGCCATCAGATTACCCTGCTCCTGTGCTAGGGGAGCCAGTAATCCCCTGACCAGGTCCCTATTATCAGGGAACTCTTGTTGGCCCCTGGTGGGCGAGGGCAAACTACTGCCAGGGTGTCAAAGGCCTCTGTCTTTCCGGCTAACGAGGGGTCAAAGGCTAGTCGGATTGAGACATAGCCATCGTAGGGGAAGCTTTGGGTGCCAATCCCCCATATTTCCAGATCTTCCAATTTCTGTGAGGGCAAGTGACTCAGGTGCTTTTGGTAAAAGTCACGGTACAGAAGAGTGACTTGGGCCCCTGTGTCCAGGATGGCCCTTGTGTAAACTCCCTCCACTTGAATGGGAACCACAGGGGAGGGTCCCACCAATTTGGCTGGAAACCCCTTCGGGGAGGCTTCTTTCTTTGGACTTGTGGGTTTTCCCTTAGGTGTTTTCTTCTTCTTCCACCTTTTTCTGGATCTTAATCCCTGTTGAGCCTGGTATGCATTGACTCCTTGCAGGTCTTGAAATTTTAACTCTTGGCGGGTGGTATTTAGCATTTTGGGAGGGGCATGGTTTTCCTTCTCCCTCGACTCTTCCTGCTTGAGGATTTTAGTGGAGCTTGCTGAAAATGATGGGCTCCCGGCTGACTCCTTCACCGGGGCCCTCTGGAGTTTTCCGCCGGCTGGTGATAGATGCCATGGGTCTTCCTTGGGCTGGGGCACACTCGCCCAAAGTGGCCAACTCCCCCACAGTTGAAACAAATAGCCTCTCCCCTGTCCCATAGAGAGATTGGCGTTGAGGCACTCTGGTGCGGTTCCTTCCTGACTTCCTCTTTTTTTAGGACTCCTGAGTTCTTAGCCATTAGGGAGGTCAAAAGATCCAGCACTTGGGTCATCTGAGACCTTAAAATCTCCACTTCCGAGTCCCGTTCAGAGGCTATTGCTGATCTGACTCCCACTGAGGGGGAAGGGGGTGGCTTTTTCAACTGCCTGTTGGTCCTTCAATAGAGCTTCTTTGTCCCTTATGATCCGCACAAGGGCCAGGTAACTCAGAGACACGACTCCTTCAGAGGTCTTCAGGTGGAGCCAAACTGGATCCGAACGCAATGCTCCCCTCAGGATCTGCTTCATCCGGGTCGCATCTATGACTTGTGGCAGCATCCCCTTTTTTAGGACAAATTGGCAGAGCATCTTATTTAACCTTCTGACATATTCAGACAATCTTTCTCCCGACTGTTGAAGGGTATGCTCAAATTGGTATACTAGCTCAGCCACCTTTTCCAACTGGCCAAATTCTTCCTGTAACATAGTCAGATAATCATAAGCAGTACAAGCAGAATTGCTGAACCTAAGATTCTTTACAGCTTCAGCAGCAGCGCCTTTCAAACTCTCACTTATACGCTGCTTCTTCTGGCCCTCTGGTACTTCCCATCCTTCCAGAGCCTGCATCGCTTGCTCAATCCAGGTGTCAATCCAGGTGTCAAAGTCTTCCTCCCCCAGGGGGACAGGTTGTTTCCCCGAGAAAATCCCGGCTTCTACGTATACCGTGTTATTTTTCTGGCACTTCGTGACAAAATCTCCCAGAGCATTCAACAGTTCAGGCCCTATAGTGGCCAGGGGTGTCCCTGAGGCTATCTTCTCTTTTGGCTTCTCTGCTTTAGGGGATAATGGTGGAAAGGATGGCGGAGGTGATGGCAGGGGAGACTGCTGAGGTTCCCCCTTCACTGTGATGGAATGGCAGATCTCATCAGACCAGTGCTGACTTCTTTGGAAGTGAGAATACTTTTTTTATTTTATTTTTTATATGATAACCTTTTTAAAGCGGAGCTCCACCCTAAAGTCGACCTTCCGCTCATCGGAACCCTCCCCCCCTCCGGTGTCACATTTACCACCTTTCAGGGGGAGGGGGGTGCAGATACCTGTCCAAGACGGGTATTTGCACCCACTTCCGGGAGTTCTCTCTGCGGGTATTCTGCGGGTAGTACGTCACTTCCCGCAGAATACCCGTTGTGTTCTGGGAAACACTCGGCTCCCAGAACACATTGGGGACCAGTGAGAACGGCGCAGCGCGAATCGCGCATGCGTCGTAGGGAACCGGACAGTGAAGCCGCAAGGCTTCACTGCCTGGTTCCCTCACCGAGGATGGCGGTGGGGGCAGCAGAGTGTCGAGCGATTGCTCGTCTTCTGCTGGCGGCGTCGCAGGACTCCAGGACAGGTAAGTGTCCTAATATTAAAAGTCAGCAGCTGCAGTATTTGTAGCTGCTGGCTTTTAATATTTTTTTTTTCGGCGGAGCTCCGCTTTAAATACTAAGAGAGTATTAAAAAAAATCCTAAGGTGGTTCAGTGAAACTCCTCTTGAAATAATAAATTTTTTATAGAGTTCTATACATCAGGCCAAAAAGAGGGACAGCTGAGGAGGACAAAGCAATTTTGTTCCATTTGAGGGACAGTTGGGAACCAAACACATAGGGGGTTATTTACAAATCCACTTTGCACTACAAGTGCAAGCTACTGAAATTGCACTGAAAGTACACTTGGAAGTGCAGTCGCTGTAAATCTGAGGGGGACATGCAAGGAAAATAAATAAAAAATAGCTTGCACATGATTGGATGATAAAATCAGCAGAGCTTCCCCTCATTTCAGATCTTCCCCTCAGATTTACAGCGACTGCACTTCCAAGTGCACTTTCAGTGCAACTTCAAGAGCACTTTGCACTTGTAGTTTGCACTTGTAGTGCAAAGTGGATTTGCCTTTCGTAAATAAACCCCTATATATTATACAAAAAGCTTCAGATTACACGCCAGTCTGTGATGCTAAAAAGTTTAACAATTATATTTTTGCATAAACATCGCTTGCTGGTGCATTTAATAATAGAAAATAAATGTTTCCTATACAGCAAGATGAAAAATGGGTGAAGTATGAAAGTGAAACTTCCTTGTAGCTGTTCTTGATAATACACGTGGCATTTTTTAGTAGGCCTCATACCACTTTTATAGATAGACTAGTTCTGTTGTCTGCCTTCTGGCCATCAGAAGATCAATAATCCCAGTATGCTGAGACCTGTAGTCTCTGGGACTATACAGAGGACTTTTATTTATAATACACCAAGGTGATCACAAATCTTTGAGCACATGCCTCAGTAATCTGGATAGATATCTTGGTGCTCTGCAGATATGTACAGTATATAGCCCCGCTCACTGTCACTGCACTACACTTTAACAATACCCCCTATGGTAGGGTGACCAGACATCCCCAGTTTCAGGGGACAGTCCCCGGATTGAGGACACTGTCCCCGGACCAAGTCTGTCCCCGGTTTTGTCCCCGGATTGGATTTAAACAGGGGCTGGGGCAATTTCAAAGACAGTCAGTGCAGAATAAAAAAAAAAAAAAAATCTGAATTACACACCCCCGCTCCGCTGCTCCTACTAGCTTAGAGGGGTGTATTTTTTCCATTATCTGTGCCCCTTTCTGATGATCATGTGCTTGTCGGAGCGGAGGGAATATTTCTTCAGTTTCGGGTGCATGCCCATTCAGCTCCGCTCGCATGTTCTTTAGTCTCGGCCAGCCGTCTGCCTGTTTATCTCCTTGCCTTCCCTGGCGGAGTGATCTTCCTCCGCTCCCCACCCAGTAGTAGCTGGGGCCCGGAGAGTAAGACCTGACAGGCTGAGGCGGGCGGCGGTGGTGATGGGCAGAGAGTCGCTGATTGCCGCCATTACTAATAAAAAATATGTCCCCGGATTTCATTTAAATAATCTGGTCACCTTACCCTATGGATGCAAGTAAAGCTCTCCATCTTAGTTACCAGTGGCGGCTGGTGCGCAACATTTTTGGGGGGGGCGCAAACAAACTGAAAAAATTCAGAAAAAAAACACATCAAACGCAGCCACTGTGCCATCAAACGCAGCCACTGTGCCCATCAAACGCAGCCACTGTGCCCATCAAATGTAGCCACTGTGCCCATCAAACGTAGCCACTGTGCCCATCAAACATAGCCACTGTGCCCATCAAACGTAGCCACTGTGCCCATTAAATGCAGCCACTGTGCCCATCAAACGCAGCCATTGTGGCCATCAAACGCAGCCATTGTGGCCATCAAACGCAACCACTGTGCCCATAAAACGCAGCCACTGTGCCCATCAAACGCAGCCACTGTGCCCAACAAACGCAGCCACTGTGCCCAACAAACGCAGCCACTGTGCCCATCAAATGCAGCCACTGTGCCCATCAAATGCAGCCACTATGTCCATCAAATGCAACCACTGTGCCTATTAAATGCAGCCACTGTGCCCTTAAAATGCAGCCACTGTGCCCATTAAATGCTGCCAGTGTGCCCATCAAATGCTGCCTGGAACTTACCCTGTCTAGGTGGGGCAGCAGGTGACAGCGACGAGCAGGGTCCTTCATGCGTCTTCTCCAGTCCTCTCCTCCTGATAGGCGTCCAATAGCGGCGCCTGTTTTCAGGTGATGGGTAACAGACCCGAGCACCTGATTGATGAAGAGGCGGTTTTAGTTTAGGAAAGCGAATATTCATTCGCTTTCCCAACACACCTGGGTGAACTGCAAACGCCAAGCATGGTGCTCGCAGTTCACCTACTTTGAAGCCTATTAGAGCCAAAGGCTCTAATCAGGTGCTTCAAAAACACCCCCCACCGCTGTAATTCAGGCGCCCGGCTACCGAAAAGGCACTTGTTATTTCGGATAATTCATAACCTCGGATAAATTCGTATTCATTACGTTCACCAACAGCCAAATTTAAATGAAAATTCCAAAGGAAATGTAATAGTTTATTGGTTAGTTAGTTATTCTGTCGAATTTTTGGATTTTCTTATTTTCCGATTTTACGAATTGCGATCATAACAAATGACCCGAAAAAACATAAAAATAAAACAAAAAATAAAAAAAACAGCATTTGCTTGCACATGATTGGATGATGGAAGTCAGCAGAGCTTCTGCTCATTTACTAAGCTCTGGAGCAACTGCACTTTGCAAAGTGTGCAGCCTGTTTGTCATTAGTAAATCAACCCCTGTGTGTCCAGAGCTGTACGTACGCCACTAGGTGTCTAATCAAGTACCTGTGTATACATACTGTATGTACAGCCACGTACTGCCAATGACTCCTATAGGTGGCTATATGTAGCACTTGTGGGCTTCCTAGAAGAGAAATATGCCAGAATTTACCATATGCGGCCGGGTACAGTTGAGTGCGTGAGCCTTAAATGATGGCTGTGAAATGATAGGGAAGTCTCTGTACATCAATTTTACAGAATGATTACTATTTAGCTGTTCACCAATCCCGTATTGTATTTGTATTGTATTTGTACTTTTTGTCTACAATTGCAACATAGTGATAAAATAATGTTAGTAAATATATATAGTGCAATGGTGTTCTCTGTATGTCCAGCTACTAAAATGATTCAGTAAGCTGAACAATTTCTACTCAATATAATATGCAACTTAATACATAACATCCATATAAGTGATGTCTCCACATAAAAATCACTCTTATGTCCTCCACCGTTCATCTACTTTTTTTGACCTATAAAGTTATAATAGGTAGGCTTGTGCAATTTGTTTCGTAACGAATCGAAATTCGTCCGAATTTAGCAACTTTCGAACATTTGGAAGCATTTGAATTTCCGAACAAAGCAATCAAGAATAAAACCGAATCCGAAATAAATTATATCGCAAATAGCGAATGCCCGAATGTCTTCGGCATAATTCTTAATGAAAAAAATTTTGAATGTACAAATCCATACGAAGCACAATAACACTCTGCTCTGCTCTCTGCTTCTCCCTCACCGTGCTGAACTCAAAATGGTGTACAGGGGCGGAGGCTATAGCCGCATGTAAAAAACGAAAGTAAAATACGAGATTTCGAATCGTTACAAATAACCGCTATGTATTTAGAAAAGTACAAATCCATTCGAAGCACATTAGGCATAATAGGCAGCGTCGTTGTGAGAGAGACACGGAAAATTACGAATCAACGAACCCAAAAAAAGTTACGAAAGTAGTTGTGTCCAGAAACAACGAAAAACTATGTACCCTACCGAAAGTACGAATTAGTCCGAACACGAAAAATAACGTCTAGCAAAATTACGAACCAACAGGACCGAAAAGAAACAAACCGAAACGAAACAAATTTTTCCGTTGTGCACAAGTATAATAATAGGTCAACTTGCGCCTTCCCCTTTAAGAAGGGGTATTATTCACTTTCACACAACGCACAACCTCCTGGTAGGTTCCCACACCTCTTCTCATTGTTTCCTCCTCATGTGCATTCGTTTTAGTCCGAATGCATTTTCGTCCGAAATTCAGCGATTTTCGCATTCGTTTAAACAAACGATAACGAACATGCAGAATCCGAAATCCGAAAGATCCGACATAAAAAAATGCTTTAATTTCGTTTCGTTGCGACAACAGTTCGATATAGATAGAAGATGCGACAGGACGGTGACAATAGCGATCTGTGTCTATCGAACCTGCAGTTGAATGTGCCTAGCCTAACTTCTATAGTCCAAGATTATTCGACATGAAGATTCGACAAAGCAGTTGGCGCGAGCGGACATTTATGGTCAAATGCTCCGCCCATAGGCTATAGAAGAATTCTAATGTTGGCTGACTAGTAATAATAATTAATAAATATAATTATTACTAGTCATACAACATTAGAATTCTACTATAGCCTATGGGCCGAGCATTCGACCAGAAATGTACGATTGCAGCGTTGTATAGTTTAGCTGCTCCGTCGAATCTTCTTAGAACATTCGACAGACACCATGAGCCTTCAATGACAGATTGGACCTTAATTCAATCGGATTTTCGGACGAATGCATTTTTTTACGAAACAAAATAAATAAAAACAAATTTCGGGAGTAACTAAATACATTTATTTTTCGGACAAAAACGAAATTCCGAAACGAAATATTTCAGTGTGCACATGTCTAGGTAATACTATGCTTTGATCCCATGTTTTTATATATATATACTAGGGATGAGCTTCGTGTTCGAGTCGAACATACGTTCGACTCGAACATCGGCTGTTCGATCGTTCGACGAAGATCGAACGATTTGGGCCGTTCGCGCCAAATTCGAGTGACGCGAACGGCCCACAATGCACTACGCCATCGCAGTGTCATCCAGGCGCTGTGATTGGCCAAGCATGCACTGTGACCCCGCATGCTTGGCCAATCACAGCGCCGGCAGCGA
This sequence comes from Rana muscosa, assembly GCA_029206835.1. Lineage (NCBI taxonomy): Eukaryota > Metazoa > Chordata > Amphibia > Anura > Ranidae > Rana > Rana muscosa. The sequence continues at coordinate 17,191,631 of CM055125.1, read as the reverse complement.
GGAGAGCAATGATTGGCCACAGGCAGGATGCCTGTGGCCAATTATTGCTGAGGGGGTTTAGTACACGCCCCACACTATAAAAGGCCGCCAGCACGGCGGCCTAGTGTAGTGTGTTCCGGAGCAGGGATAGAGCAGCATAGGCAGGGACAGTGACTTTTATTTCTTTCTTTCTTAACCTGGATTCCTTTAGTTTAGGGAAAGAGAAGGATAGGTAGGGAGAGTGTCAGTGTGTTTTGTGCTTGTGCTATATTGTGCTTAAAAAAAACATTTTTTCTAGGGACAGAAAACTGTAGGTAGGGAGAGTGTGTCAGTTTCTTTCACTGTCAAAGTCCTTGCTTCCAGGGACCTGGAAGGACAGTGAGTGAATTCTCCTTGTGCTAAATTGTGCTTAAAAAAAACATTTTTTCTAGGGACAGAAAACTGTAGGTAGGGAGAGTGTGTCAGTTTCTTTCACTGTCAAAGTCCTTGTTTCCAGGGACCTGGAAGGACAGTGAGTGAATTCTCCTTGTGCTAAATTGTGCTTAAAAAAAACATTTTTTCTAGGGACAGAAAACTGTAGGTAGGGAGAGTGTGTCAGTTTCTTTCACTGTCAAAGTCCTTGTTTCCAGGGACCTGGAAGGACAGTGAGTGAATTCTCCTTGTGCTAAATTGTGCTTAAAAAAAACATTTTTTCTAGGGACAGAAAACTGTAGGTAGGGAGAGTGTGTCAGTTTCTTTCACTGTCAAAGTCCTTGTTTCCAGGGACCTGGAAGGACAGTGAGGTAATTCTCCTTGTGCTAAATTGTGCTTAAAAAAAACATTTTTTCTAGGGACAGAAAACTGTAGGTAGGGAGAGTGTGTCAGTTTCTTTCACTGTCAAAGTCCTTGTTTCCAGGGACCTGGAAGGACAGTGAGGTAATTCTCCTTGTGCTAAATTGTGCTTAAAAAAAACATTTTTTCTAGGGACAGAAAACTGTAGGTAGGGAGAGTGTGTCAGTTTCTTTCACTGTCAAAGTCCTTGTTTCCAGGGACCTGGAAGGACAGTGAGGTAATTCTCCTTGTGCTAAATTGTGCTTAAAAAAAACATTTTTTCTAGGGACAGAAAACTGTAGGTAGGGAGAGTGTGTCAGTTTCTTTCACTGTCAAAGTCCTTGTTTCCAGGGACCTGGAAGGACAGTGAGGTAATTCTCCTTGTGCTAAATTGTGCTTAAAAAAAACATTTTTTCTAGGGACAGAAAACTGTAGGTAGGGAGAGTGTGTCAGTTTCTTTCACTGTCAAAGTCCTTGTTTCCAGGGACCTGGAAGGACAGTGAGGTAATTCTCCTTGTGCTAAATTGTGCTTAAAAAAAAAATTTTTCTAGGGACAGAAAACTGTAGGTAGGGAGAGTGTGTCAGTTTCTTTCACTGTCAAAGTCCTTGTTTCCAGGGACCTGGAAGGACAGTGAGTGAATTCTCCTTGTGCTAAATTGTGCTTAAAAAAAACATTTTTTCTAGGGACAGAAAACTGTAGGTAGGGAGAGTGTGTCAGTTTCTTTCACTGTCAAAGTCCTTGTTTCCAGGGACCTGGAAGGACAGTGAGGTAATTCTCCTTGTGCTAAATTGTGCTTAAAAAAAACATTTTTTCTAGGGACAGAAAACTGTAGGTAGGGAGAGTGTGTCAGTTTCTTTCACTGTCAAAGTCCTTGTTTCCAGGGACCTGGAAGGACAGTGAGGTAATTCTCCTTGTGCTAAATTGTGCTTAAAAAAAACATTTTTTCTAGGGACAGAAAACTGTAGGTAGGGAGAGTGTGTCAGTTTCTTTCACTGTCAAAGTCCTTGTTTCCAGGGACCTGGAAGGACAGTGAGGTAATTCTCCTTGTGCTAAATTGTGCTTAAAAAAAACATTTTTTCTAGGGACAGAAAACTGTAGGTAGGGAGAGTGTGTCAGTTTCTTTCACTGTCAAAGTCCTTGTTTCCAGGGACCTGGAAGGACAGTGAGTGAATTCTCCTTGTGCTAAATTGTGCTTAAAAAAAAACATTTTTTCTAGGGACAGAAAACTGTAGGTAGGGAGAGTGTGTCAGTTTCTTTCACTGTCAAAGTCCTTGTTTCCAGGGACCTGGAAGGACAGTGAGGTAATTCTCCTTGTGCTAAATTGTGCTTAAAAAAAACATTTTTTCTAGGGACAGAAAACTGTAGGTAGGGAGAGTGTGTCAGTTTCTTTCACTGTCAAAGTCCTTGTTTCCAGGGACCTGGAAGGACAGTGAGGTAATTCTCCTTGTGCTAAATTGTGCTTAAAAAAAACATTTTTTCTAGGGACAGAAAACTGTAGGTAGGGAGAGTGTGTCAGTTTCTTTCACTGTCAAAGTCCTTGTTTCCAGGGACCTGGAAGGACAGTGAGGTAATTCTCCTTGTGCTAAATTGTGCTTAAAAAAAACATTTTTTCTAGGGACAGAAAACTGTAGGTAGGGAGAGTGTGTCAGTTTCTTTCACTGTCAAAGTCCTTGTTTCCAGGGACCTGGAAGGACAGTGAGTGAATTCTCCTTGTGCTAAATTGTGCTTAAAAAAAACATTTTTTCTAGGGACAGAAAACTGTAGGTAGGGAGAGTGTGTCAGTTTCTTTCACTGTCAAAGTCCTTGTTTCCAGGGACCTGGAAGGACAGTGAGATAATTCTCCTTGTGCTAAATTGTGCTTAAAAAAAACATTTTTTCTAGGGACAGAAAACTGTAGGTAGGGAGAGTGTGTCAGTTTCTTTCACTGTCAAAGTCCTTGTTTCCAGGGACCTGGAAGGACAGTGAGGTAATTCTCCTTGTGCTAAATTGTGCTTAAAAAAAACATTTTTTCTAGGGACAGAAAACTGTAGGTAGGGAGAGTGTGTCAGTTTCTTTCACTGTCAAAGTCCTTGTTTCCAGGGACCTGGAAGGACAGTGAGGTAATTCTCCTTGTGCTAAATTGTGCTTAAAAAAAACATTTTTTCTAGGGACAGAAAACTGTAGGTAGGGAGAGTGTGTCAGTTTCTTTCACTGTCAAAGTCCTTGTTTCCAGGGACCTGGAAGGACAGTGAGTGAATTCTCCTTGTGCTAAATTGTGCTTAAAAAAAACATTTTTTCTAGGGACAGAAAACTGTAGGTAGGGAGAGTGTGTCAGTTTCTTTCACTGTCAAAGTCCTTGTTTCCAGGGACCTGGAAGGACAGTGAGGTAATTCTCCTTGTGCTAAATTGTGCTTAAAAAAAACATTTTTTCTAGGGACAGAAAACTGTAGGTAGGGAGAGTGTGTCAGTTTCTTTCACTGTCAAAGTCCTTGTTTCCAGGGACCTGGAAGGACAGTGAGTGAATTCTCCTTGTGCTAAATTGTGCTTAAAAAAAACATTTTTTCTAGGGACAGAAAACTGTAGGTAGGGAGAGTGTGTCAGTTTCTTTCACTGTCAAAGTCCTTGTTTCCAGGGACCTGGAAGGACAGTGAGTGAATTCTCCTTGTGCTAAATTGTGCTTAAAAAAAACATTTTTTCTAGGGACAGAAAACTGTAGGTAGGGAGAGTGTGTCAGTTTCTTTCACTGTCAAAGTCCTTGTTTCCAGGGACCTGGAAGGACAGTGAGGTAATTCTCCTTGTGCTAAATTGTGCTTAAAAAAAACATTTTTTCTAGGGACAGAAAACTGTAGGTAGGGAGAGTGTGTCAGTTTCTTTCACTGTCAAAGTCCTTGTTTCCAGGGACCTGGAAGGACAGTGAGGTAATTCTCCTTGTGCTAAATTGTGCTTAAAAAAAACATTTTTTCTAGGGACAGAAAACTGTAGGTAGGGAGAGTGTGTCAGTTTCTTTCACTGTCAAAGTCCTTGTTTCCAGGGACCTGGAAGGACAGTGAGGTAATTCTCCTTGTGCTAAATTGTGCTTAAAAAAAACATTTTTTCTAGGGACAGAAAACTGTAGGTAGGGAGAGTGTGTCAGTTTCTTTCACTGTCAAAGTCCTTGTTTCCAGGGACCTGGAAGGACAGTGAGTGAATTCTCCTTGTGCTAAATTGTGCTTAAAAAAAACATTTTTTCTAGGGACAGAAAACTGTCGGTAGGGAGAGTGTGTCAGTTTCTTTCACTGTCAAAGTCCTTGTTTCCAGGGACCTGGAAGGACAGTGAGGTAATTCTCCTTGTGCTAAATTGTGCTTAAAAAAAACATTTTTTCTAGGGACAGAAAACTGTAGGTAGGGAGAGTGTGTCAGTTTCTTTCACTGTCAAAGTCCTTGTTTCCAGGGACCTGGAAGGACAGTGAGGTAATTCTCCTTGTGCTAAATTGTGCTTAAAAAAAACATTTTTTCTAGGGACAGAAAACTGTAGGTAGGGAGAGTGTGTCAGTTTCTTTCACTGTCAAAGTCCTTGTTTCCAGGGACCTGGAAGGACAGTGAGGTAATTCTCCTTGTGCTAAATTGTGCTTAAAAAAAACATTTTTTCTAGGGACAGAAAACTGTAGGTAGGGAGAGTGTGTCAGTTTCTTTCACTGTCAAAGTCCTTGTTTCCAGGGACCTGGAAGGACAGTGAGGTAATTCTCCTTGTGCTAAATTGTGCTTAAAAAAAACATTTTTTCTAGGGACAGAAAACTGTAGGTAGGGAGAGTGTGTCAGTTTCTTTCACTGTCAAAGTCCTTGTTTCCAGGGACCTGGAAGGACAGTGAGGTAATTCTCCTTGTGCTAAATTGTGCTTAAAAAAAACATTTTTTCTAGGGACAGAAAACTGTAGGTAGGGAGAGTGTGTCAGTTTCTTTCACTGTCAAAGTCCTTGTTTCCAGGGACCTGGAAGGACAGTGAGGTAATTCTCCTTGTGCTAAATTGTGCTTAAAAAAAACATTTTTTCTAGGGACAGAAAACTGTAGGTAGGGAGAGTGTGTCAGTTTCTTTCACTGTCAAAGTCCTTGTTTCCAGGGACCTGGAAGGACAGTGAGGTAATTCTCCTTGTGCTAAATTGTGCTTAAAAAAAACATTTTTTCTAGGGACAGAAAACTGTAGGTAGGGAGAGTGTGTCAGTTTCTTTCACTGTCAAAGTCCTTGTTTCCAGGGACCTGGAAGGACAGTGAGGTAATTCTCCTTGTGCTAAATTGTGCTTAAAAAAAACATTTTTTCTAGGGACAGAAAACTGTAGGTAGGGAGAGTGTGTCAGTTTCTTTCACTGTCAAAGTCCTTGTTTCCAGGGACCTGGAAGGACAGTGAGTGAATTCTCCTTGTGCTAAATTGTGCTTAAAAAAAACATTTTTTCTAGGGACAGAAAACTGTAGGTAGGGAGAGTGTGTCAGTTTCTTTCACTGTCAAAGTCCTTGTTTCCAGGGACCTGGAAGGACAGTGAGGTAATTCTCCTTGTGCTAAATTGTGCTTAAAAAAAACATTTTTTCTAGGGACAGAAAACTGTAGGTAGGGAGAGTGTGTCAGTTTCTTTCACTGTCAAAGTCCTTGTTTCCAGGGACCTGGAAGGACAGTGAGGTAATTCTCCTTGTGCTAAATTGTGCTTAAAAAAAACATTTTTTCTAGGGACAGAAAACTGTAGGTAGGGAGAGTGTGTCAGTTTCTTTCACTGTCAAAGTCCTTGTTTCCAGGGACCTGGAAGGACAGTGAGGTAATTCTCCTTGTGCTAAATTGTGCTTAAAAAAAACATTTTTTCTAGGGACAGAAAACTGTAGGTAGGGAGAGTGTGTCAGTTTCTTTCACTGTCAAAGTCCTTGTTTCCAGGGACCTGGAAGGACAGTGAGGTAATTCTCCTTGTGCTAAATTGTGCTTAAAAAAAACATTTTTTCTAGGGACAGAAAACTGTAGGTAGGGAGAGTGTGTCAGTTTCTTTCACTGGCAAAGTCCTTGTTTCCAGGGACCTGGAAGGACAGTGAGGTAATTCTCCTTGTGCTAAATTGTGCTTAAAAAAAACATTTTTTCTAGGGACAGAAAACTGTAGGTAGGGAGAGTGTGTCAGTTTCTTTCACTGTCAAAGTCCTTGTTTCCAGGGACCTGGAAGGACAGTGAGGTAATTCTCCTTGTGCTAAATTGTGCTTAAAAAAAACATTTTTTCTAGGGACAGAAAACTGTAGGTAGGGAGAGTGTGTCAGTTTCTTTCACTGTCAAAGTCCTTGTTTCCAGGGACCTGGAAGGACAGTGAGGTAATTCTCCTTGTGCTAAATTGTGCTTAAAAAAAACATTTTTTCTAGGGACAGAAAACTGTAGGTAGGGAGAGTGTGTCAGTTTCTTTCACTGTCAAAGTCCTTGTTTCCAGGGACCTGGAAGGACAGTGAGGTAATTCTCCTTGTGCTAAATTGTGCTTAAAAAAAACATTTTTTCTAGGGACAGAAAACTGTAGGTAGGGAGAGTGTGTCAGTTTCTTTCACTGTCAAAGTCCTTGTTTCCAGGGACCTGGAAGGACAGTGAGGTAATTCTCCTTGTGCTAAATTGTGCTTAAAAAAAACATTTTTTCTAGGGACAGAAAACTGTAGGTAGGGAGAGTGTGTCAGTTTCTTTCACTGTCAAAGTCCTTGTTTCCAGGGACCTGGAAGGACAGTGAGGTAATTCTCCTTGTGCTAAATTGTGCTTAAAAAAAAAAATTTTCTAGGGACAGAAAACTGTAGGTAGGGAGAGTGTGTCAGTTTCTTTCACTGTCAAAGTCCTTGTTTCCAGGGACCTGGAAGGACAGTGAGTGAATTCTCCTTGTGCTAAATTGTGCTTAAAAAAAACATTTTTTCTAGGGACAGAAAACTGTAGGTAGGGAGAGTGTGTCAGTTTCTTTCACTGTCAAAGTCCTTGTTTCCAGGGACCTGGAAGGACAGTGAGGTAATTCTCCTTGTGCTAAATTGTGCTTAAAAAAAACATTTTTTCTAGGGACAGAAAACTGTAGGTAGGGAGAGTGTGTCAGTTTCTTTCACTGTCAAAGTCCTTGTTTCCAGGGACCTGGAAGGACAGTGAGGTAATTCTCCTTGTGCTAAATTGTGCTTAAAAAAAACATTTTTTCTAGGGACAGAAAACTGTAGGTAGGGAGAGTGTGTCAGTTTCTTTCACTGTCAAAGTCCTTGTTTCCAGGGACCTGGAAGGACAGTGAGGTAATTCTCCTTGTGCTAAATTGTGCTTAAAAAAAACATTTTTTCTAGGGACAGAAAACTGTAGGTAGGGAGAGTGTGTCAGTTTCTTTCACTGTCAAAGTCCTTGTTTCCAGGGACCTGGAAGGACAGTGAGTGAATTCTCCTTGTGCTAAATTGTGCTTAAAAAAAAACATTTTTTCTAGGGACAGAAAACTGTAGGTAGGGAGAGTGTGTCAGTTTCTTTCACTGTCAAAGTCCTTGTTTCCAGGGACCTGGAAGGACAGTGAGGTAATTCTCCTTGTGCTAAATTGTGCTTAAAAAAAACATTTTTTCTAGGGACAGAAAACTGTAGGTAGGGAGAGTGTGTCAGTTTCTTTCACTGTCAAAGTCCTTGTTTCCAGGGACCTGGAAGGACAGTGAGGTAATTCTCCTTGTGCTAAATTGTGCTTAAAAAAAACATTTTTTCTAGGGACAGAAAACTGTAGGTAGGGAGAGTGTGTCAGTTTCTTTCACTGTCAAAGTCCTTGTTTCCAGGGACCTGGAAGGACAGTGAGGTAATTCTCCTTGTGCTAAATTGTGCTTAAAAAAAACATTTTTTCTAGGGACAGAAAACTGTAGGTAGGGAGAGTGTGTCAGTTTCTTTCACTGTCAAAGTCCTTGTTTCCAGGGACCTGGAAGGACAGTGAGGTAATTCTCCTTGTGCTAAATTGTGCTTAAAAAAAACATTTTTTCTAGGGACAGAAAACTGTAGGTAGGGAGAGTGTGTCAGTTTCTTTCACTGTCAAAGTCCTTGTTTCCAGGGACCTGGAAGGACAGTGAGATAATTCTCCTTGTGCTAAATTGTGCTTAAAAAAAACATTTTTTCTAGGGACAGAAAACTGTAGGTAGGGAGAGTGTGTCAGTTTCTTTCACTGTCAAAGTCCTTGTTTCCAGGGACCTGGAAGGACAGTGAGGTAATTCTCCTTGTGCTAAATTGTGCTTAAAAAAAACATTTTTTCTAGGGACAGAAAACTGTAGGTAGGGAGAGTGTGTCAGTTTCTTTCACTGTCAAAGTCCTTGTTTCCAGGGACCTGGAAGGACAGTGAGGTAATTCTCCTTGTGCTAAATTGTGCTTAAAAAAAACATTTTTTCTAGGGACAGAAAACTGTAGGTAGGGAGAGTGTGTCAGTTTCTTTCACTGTCAAAGTCCTTGTTTCCAGGGACCTGGAAGGACAGTGAGTGAATTCTCCTTGTGCTAAATTGTGCTTAAAAAAAACATTTTTTCTAGGGACAGAAAACTGTAGGTAGGGAGAGTGTGTCAGTTTCTTTCACTGTCAAAGTCCTTGTTTCCAGGGACCTGGAAGGACAGTGAGGTAATTCTCCTTGTGCTAAATTGTGCTTAAAAAAAACATTTTTTCTAGGGACAGAAAACTGTAGGTAGGGAGAGTGTGTCAGTTTCTTTCACTGTCAAAGTCCTTGTTTCCAGGGACCTGGAAGGACAGTGAGTGAATTCTCCTTGTGCTAAATTGTGCTTAAAAAAAACATTTTTTCTAGGGACAGAAAACTGTAGGTAGGGAGAGTGTGTCAGTTTCTTTCACTGTCAAAGTCCTTGTTTCCAGGGACCTGGAAGGACAGTGAGTGAATTCTCCTTGTGCTAAATTGTGCTTAAAAAAAACATTTTTTCTAGGGACAGAAAACTGTAGGTAGGGAGAGTGTGTCAGTTTCTTTCACTGTCAAAGTCCTTGTTTCCAGGGACCTGGAAGGACAGTGAGGTAATTCTCCTTGTGCTAAATTGTGCTTAAAAAAAACATTTTTTCTAGGGACAGAAAACTGTAGGTAGGGAGAGTGTGTCAGTTTCTTTCACTGTCAAAGTCCTTGTTTCCAGGGACCTGGAAGGACAGTGAGGTAATTCTCCTTGTGCTAAATTGTGCTTAAAAAAAACATTTTTTCTAGGGACAGAAAACTGTAGGTAGGGAGAGTGTGTCAGTTTCTTTCACTGTCAAAGTCCTTGTTTCCAGGGACCTGGAAGGACAGTGAGGTAATTCTCCTTGTGCTAAATTGTGCTTAAAAAAAACATTTTTTCTAGGGACAGAAAACTGTAGGTAGGGAGAGTGTGTCAGTTTCTTTCACTGTCAAAGTCCTTGTTTCCAGGGACCTGGAAGGACAGTGAGTGAATTCTCCTTGTGCTAAATTGTGCTTAAAAAAAAACATTTTTTCTAGGGACAGAAAACTGTAGGTAGGGAGAGTGTGTCAGTTTCTTTCACTGTCAAAGTCCTTGTTTCCAGGGACCTGGAAGGACAGTGAGGTAATTCTCCTTGTGCTAAATTGTGCTTAAAAAAAACATTTTTTCTAGGGACAGAAAACTGTAGGTAGGGAGAGTGTGTCAGTTTCTTTCACTGTCAAAGTCCTTGTTTCCAGGGACCTGGAAGGACAGTGAGGTAATTCTCCTTGTGCTAAATTGTGCTTAAAAAAAACATTTTTTCTAGGGACAGAAAACTGTAGGTAGGGAGAGTGTGTCAGTTTCTTTCACTGTCAAAGTCCTTGTTTCCAGGGACCTGGAAGGACAGTGAGGTAATTCTCCTTGTGCTAAATTGTGCTTAAAAAAAACATTTTTTCTAGGGACAGAAAACTGTAGGTAGGGAGAGTGTGTCAGTTTCTTTCACTGTCAAAGTCCTTGTTTCCAGGGACCTGGAAGGACAGTGAGGTAATTCTCCTTGTGCTAAATTGTGCTTAAAAAAAACATTTTTTCTAGGGACAGAAAACTGTAGGTAGGGAGAGTGTGTCAGTTTCTTTCACTGTCAAAGTCCTTGTTTCCAGGGACCTGGAAGGACAGTGAGATAATTCTCCTTGTGCTAAATTGTGCTTAAAAAAAACATTTTTTCTAGGGACAGAAAACTGTAGGTAGGGAGAGTGTGTCAGTTTCTTTCACTGTCAAAGTCCTTGTTTCCAGGGACCTGGAAGGACAGTGAGGTAATTCTCCTTGTGCTAAATTGTGCTTAAAAAAAACATTTTTTCTAGGGACAGAAAACTGTAGGTAGGGAGAGTGTGTCAGTTTCTTTCACTGTCAAAGTCCTTGTTTCCAGGGACCTGGAAGGACAGTGAGGTAATTCTCCTTGTGCTAAATTGTGCTTAAAAAAAACATTTTTTCTAGGGACAGAAAACTGTAGGTAGGGAGAGTGTGTCAGTTTCTTTCACTGTCAAAGTCCTTGTTTCCAGGGACCTGGAAGGACAGTGAGTGAATTCTCCTTGTGCTAAATTGTGCTTAAAAAAAACATTTTTTCTAGGGACAGAAAACTGTAGGTAGGGAGAGTGTGTCAGTTTCTTTCACTGTCAAAGTCCTTGTTTCCAGGGACCTGGAAGGACAGTGAGGTAATTCTCCTTGTGCTAAATTGTGCTTAAAAAAAACATTTTTTCTAGGGACAGAAAACTGTAGGTAGGGAGAGTGTGTCAGTTTCTTTCACTGTCAAAGTCCTTGTTTCCAGGGACCTGGAAGGACAGTGAGTGAATTCTCCTTGTGCTAAATTGTGCTTAAAAAAAACATTTTTTCTAGGGACAGAAAACTGTAGGTAGGGAGAGTGTGTCAGTTTCTTTCACTGTCAAAGTCCTTGTTTCCAGGGACCTGGAAGGACAGTGAGTGAATTCTCCTTGTGCTAAATTGTGCTTAAAAAAAACATTTTTTCTAGGGACAGAAAACTGTAGGTAGGGAGAGTGTGTCAGTTTCTTTCACTGTCAAAGTCCTTGTTTCCAGGGACCTGGAAGGACAGTGAGGTAATTCTCCTTGTGCTAAATTGTGCTTAAAAAAAACATTTTTTCTAGGGACAGAAAACTGTAGGTAGGGAGAGTGTGTCAGTTTCTTTCACTGTCAAAGTCCTTGTTTCCAGGGACCTGGAAGGACAGTGAGGTAATTCTCCTTGTGCTAAATTGTGCTTAAAAAAAACATTTTTTCTAGGGACAGAAAACTGTAGGTAGGGAGAGTGTGTCAGTTTCTTTCACTGTCAAAGTCCTTGTTTCCAGGGACCTGGAAGGACAGTGAGGTAATTCTCCTTGTGCTAAATTGTGCTTAAAAAAAACATTTTTTCTAGGGACAGAAAACTGTAGGTAGGGAGAGTGTGTCAGTTTCTTTCACTGTCAAAGTCCTTGTTTCCAGGGACCTGGAAGGACAGTGAGTGAATTCTCCTTGTGCTAAATTGTGCTTAAAAAAAACATTTTTTCTAGGGACAGAAAACTGTCGGTAGGGAGAGTGTGTCAGTTTCTTTCACTGTCAAAGTCCTTGTTTCCAGGGACCTGGAAGGACAGTGAGGTAATTCTCCTTGTGCTAAATTGTGCTTAAAAAAAACATTTTTTCTAGGGACAGAAAACTGTAGGTAGGGAGAGTGTGTCAGTTTCTTTCACTGTCAAAGTCCTTGTTTCCAGGGACCTGGAAGGACAGTGAGGTAATTCTCCTTGTGCTAAATTGTGCTTAAAAAAAACATTTTTTCTAGGGACAGAAAACTGTAGGTAGGGAGAGTGTGTCAGTTTCTTTCACTGTCAAAGTCCTTGTTTCCAGGGACCTGGAAGGACAGTGAGGTAATTCTCCTTGTGCTAAATTGTGCTTAAAAAAAACATTTTTTCTAGGGACAGAAAACTGTAGGTAGGGAGAGTGTGTCAGTTTCTTTCACTGTCAAAGTCCTTGTTTCCAGGGACCTGGAAGGACAGTGAGGTAATTCTCCTTGTGCTAAATTGTGCTTAAAAAAAACATTTTTTCTAGGGACAGAAAACTGTAGGTAGGGAGAGTGTGTCAGTTTCTTTCACTGTCAAAGTCCTTGTTTCCAGGGACCTGGAAGGACAGTGAGGTAATTCTCCTTGTGCTAAATTGTGCTTAAAAAAAACATTTTTTCTAGGGACAGAAAACTGTAGGTAGGGAGAGTGTGTCAGTTTCTTTCACTGTCAAAGTCCTTGTTTCCAGGGACCTGGAAGGACAGTGAGTGAATTCTCCTTGTGCTAAATTGTGCTTAAAAAAAAACATTTTTTCTAGGGACAGAAAACTGTAGGTAGGGAGAGTGTGTCAGTTTCTTTCACTGTCAAAGTCCTTGTTTCCAGGGACCTGGAAGGACAGTGAGGTAATTCTCCTTGTGCTAAATTGTGCTTAAAAAAAACATTTTTTCTAGGGACAGAAAACTGTAGGTAGGGAGAGTGTGTCAGTTTCTTTCACTGTCAAAGTCCTTGTTTCCAGGGACCTGGAAGGACAGTGAGGTAATTCTCCTTGTGCTAAATTGTGCTTAAAAAAAACATTTTTTCTAGGGACAGAAAACTGTAGGTAGGGAGAGTGTGTCAGTTTCTTTCACTGTCAAAGTCCTTGTTTCCAGGGACCTGGAAGGACAGTGAGTGAATTCTCCTTGTGCTAAATTGTGCTTAAAAAAAACATTTTTTCTAGGGACAGAAAACTGTAGGTAGGGAGAGTGTGTCAGTTTCTTTCACTGTCAAAGTCCTTGTTTCCAGGGACCTGGAAGGACAGTGAGGTAATTCTCCTTGTGCTAAATTGTGCTTAAAAAAAACATTTTTTCTAGGGACAGAAAACTGTAGGTAGGGAGAGTGTGTCAGTTTCTTTCACTGTCAAAGTCCTTGTTTCCAGGGACCTGGAAGGACAGTGAGGTAATTCTCCTTGTGCTAAATTGTGCTTAAAAAAAAACATTTTTTCTAGGGACAGAAAACTGTAGGTAGGGAGAGTGTGTCAGTTTCTTTCACTGTCAAAGTCCTTGTTTCCAGGGACCTGGAAGGACAGTGAGGTAATTCTCCTTGTGCTAAATTGTGCTTAAAAAAAACATTTTTTCTAGGGACAGAAAACTGTAGGTAGGGAGAGTGTGTCAGTTTCTTTCACTGTCAAAGTCCTTGTTTCCAGGGACCTGGAAGGACAGTGAGGTAATTCTCCTTGTGCTAAATTGTGCTTAAAAAAAACATTTTTTCTAGGGACAGAAAACTGTAGGTAGGGAGAGTGTGTCAGTTTCTTTCACTGGCAAAGTCCTTGTTTCCAGGGACCTGGAAGGACAGTGAGGTAATTCTCCTTGTGCTAAATTGTGCTTAAAAAAAACATTTTTTCTAGGGACAGAAAACTGTAGGTAGGGAGAGTGTGTCAGTTTCTTTCACTGTCAAAGTCCTTGTTTCCAGGGACCTGGAAGGACAGTGAGTGAATTCTCCTTGTGCTAAATTGTGCTTAAAAAAAACATTTTTTCTAGGGACAGAAAACTGTAGGTAGGGAGAGTGTGTCAGTTTATTTCACTGTCAAAGTCCTTGTTTCCAGGGACCTGGAAGGACAGTGAGGTAATTCTCCTTGTGCTAAATTGTGCTTAAAAAAAACATTTTTTCTAGGGACAGAAAACTGTAGGTAGGGAGAGTGTGTCAGTTTCTTTCACTGTCAAAGTCCTTGTTTCCAGGGACCTGGAAGGACAGTGAGTGAATTCTCCTTGTGCTAAATTGTGCTTAAAAAAAAAATTTTTTCTAGGGACAGAAAACTGTAGGTAGGGAGAGTGTGTCAGTTTCTTTCACTGTCAAAGTCCTTGTTTCAAGGGACAGAGAAGGACACCTGAAGGTAGCCCTTATTGCTTTTTTCCCATCTCCCTGCAGGCCATCTATTAGAATGTCTGGAAGGCAAACAAGGAGAGGCAGACAGTCAGGAGGCAATAAAAGAGGGCAAGCAGGCTCTGTGTCTGGGGGCAACAGTGCTGGTCGTGGACGCGGTGCATTGTCATCAGCACATGGCCCATGGGACACGCTTGTCCTTCTTTTCGGCAGCTGGACATGTTGAGCCACATCATGCCGAAGACTTGGTAGAGTGGATGACCAAGCCCTCCTCCTCCTCCTCATCCTCTCTCACCCAGGCTCAGGGTACTGGAAAAGCAGCTGCCAAAGCGTCCTCTTCCCTGGTATCAATGTCAGACTCATCATCAGTCACTCCTTCCCTAGACCCACCATGTCCTCCTCCTGAGGAGTCCCCCGAACTGTTTCAGCACAGTGTTGGGTACATGCTCCAGGAGGATGCCCAGCGTTTCGAAGGGTCTGATGATGAAACCCAGCTAGAGGAAGGCAGTAGCGTGAGAGCAGACAGAGGGGATGCTCAAGAAGGACACCAATCTGGCAGTCATGTTCCAGCAGCTGCAGCATACTGCCAGATTGGCTCCAGTGATGAGGAGGGAGGTGATGATGAGGTCACTGACTCCACGTGGGTGCCTAATAGGAGAGAGGAGGAGGAGGAGGATGAGGAGGAGGCACATCTCCAACGAGGCAGGATGCCCTTTGGTGGCCAGCGTAAGGGCAGTACACCGACGGAATCACACCGCAGAGCTCCGCCTGTGCAGGGCGCTGCCTCTGCCCATCATTCAAAAAGTTCTTTGGTGTGGGCCTTTTTTGAGGCTAGTGCATCAGATCGCACAGCTGCTGTTTGCAACATATGTCTCAAGCGTATATCGCGTGGCCAAAACATCAGCCGCTTGGGTACCACATGCCTGACCAGACATATGTTGACCTGCCATGCAGCTCGTTGGCAAGCCTACCTCAAAGACCCACACCAAAGAACAAAGCGGACCTCTCCTTGCACCGCATCAGCTGGGATCTCCAACCCCACTATAACTTCAGTCCTCTCTGAAACATGCACTGAGAGGAATGAAGGTGTAGAATTAGGTGTGTCACAGCCAAGTACTTGCGGCCACTCTGCTAGCAGTACACCGACGTCCGATTCTAGCAGGCAAATTTCCCTGCCCCAGCTGCTGGACCGTCGAAAGAAGTTCACTTCCCAGCCATCCACATGCCCAGCGGTTGAATGCTAGCTTGGCTAAATTGCTAGCGCTTCAACTGCTGCCTTTTCAGTTGGTAGACTCGGGCCCCCTTCCGTGAGTTTGTGCAATGTGCGGTTCCTCAGTGGCAGGTTCCCAAACGCCACTTTTTCTCACGGAAGGCTATTCCGGCTCTCTACCGGCATGTGGAAGGCAATGTCTTGGCCTCGCTGGACAGGGCGGTCAGCGGTAAGGTGCATATTACCGCTGACTCATGGTCCAGCAGGCATGGACAGGGACGTTACCTTTCTTTCACGGCCCATTGGGTCACTCTTTTGGCAGCTGGGAAGGATGCAGGACAAGGTGCAGTAGTGTTGGAGGTTGTCCCACCGCCACGCCTCCAAAATGCTACTACTGGTTGTGACACACCTCTCTCCTCCACCCCCTCCTCTTCTTCTTCCTCCATGGCCTCTTCCTGTGGTTTGTCCTATGAACCAGCGGTGCTCCGTAGCCGTTCACGGGGCTACGCAAGTACGCAGGCAAAAAGATGCCATGCCGTGCTTGCGCTGGTGTGTTTGGGGACAGAAGCCACACTGGGACAGAGGTCCTGTCTGCTCTGCAGGGCCAGGCCGAGAGGGTGGTTGACGCCACGCCCAGCTTAAGCCAGGAATGGTGGTTTGCGACAATGGCACCAACCTCCTCTCCGCCCTCCGACAGGGACAACTGACCCATGTGCCCTGTGTGGCTCACGTCCTTAACCTGGTGGTGCAGCGGTTCTTGGGCAGGTACCGCGGCTTACAGGATGTCCTGAGGCAGGCCAAGAAAGTCTGTGTGCATTTCCGCAGGATCTTATAATGCCAGTGCTCGCCTGGCTGAGCTGCAAAAGGAGTTGAACCTGCCCAAGAACCGCCTTATATGTGACATGCCCACCAGGTGGAACTCAACGTTGGCCATGCTGCAGCGGCTGCACACGCAGCAGAGGGCCATCAATGAGTACCTGTGCGACTACGGCACCAGGACAGGGTCAGGGGAGCTTGTTTTTTTTTCTCCACGCCAGTGGGGCATGATCAGGGATGCATGCACTGTCCTGGCACCATTTGAGGAGGCCACGAGGATGGTGAGCAGTGACAGTGCATGCATCAGTGACACTGTACCTCTTGTCCACCTGTTGGAGCACACGCTGCGTGGAATAATGGACAGGGCACTTGAGGCAGAACAGAGGCAGGAAGAGGAGGACTTCCTTGCCTCTCAAGGCCCCCTTTACCCAGACAGTGTTCCTTCTGTCCCACCCATCGCACAGGAAGAGGAGGAGGAGGAGGAGGAGGAGGAGGATTGTGTCAGCATGGAGGTGGAGGCTGGCACTCAGCATCATCAGCAGCAGTCTTTTAGGGATGATTTACAGTCCCAAGAAACCAGTGGACTTGTACGTGGCTGGGAGGAGGTGGCTGCGGATCATGTCGTCCTTAGTGACCCAGAGGACTCCGAGCGAATGCCTCAGCAAACCTACGCTGCATGGCCTCCCTGATCCTGCAAAGTCTGCGGAAGGATCCTGTATTCTTCGGATCAAGGAGAGGGACCATTACTGGCTGGCCACTCTCCTTGATCCACGGTACAAGGGTAAGGTTGCGGACCTTATGTTACCGTCGCAGAGGGAGCAGAGGATGAGACAACTCCGGGAGGCCTTGCAGAAAGGTCTGTGCAACGGCGTTCCCAGAGACTGGGAGGTTACAAACTCCTGGTCCTGGACAACGAGTTGCTGAGGCTTCGGCCAGTCAAAGAAGGAGCGGTGGGGAAGGTGGCCGTCTGACCGATGCGTTCAGACAATTCTTTAGTCCGCAGCCCCAAAGTATGATCGGTTCCAGCAACCATCGCCAGCGTCTGATAAACATGGTGCAGGAATATCTAGGGGCAAGGTCAGACTTGGACACCTTCCCCACCGAAAATCCTCTGGCTTACTGGGTCTTGAGGATGGATCACTGGCCAGAGCTTGCACAGTATGCAATTGAGCTACTGGCCTGTCCTGCATCCAGCGTTCTTTCGGAACGCACATTCAGTGCTGCTGGAGGATTTGTCACGGATCACAGGGTGCGCCTGTCCACCGACTCGGTTGATCGACTGACTTTCATCAAGATGAACCAGTCTTGGATCACCACCAGCTACCACACACCTGATGCTGATATAACAGACTAATATTTTAACATGTCACATCCTTCAAGACTGATGCTGATGCTGAGTGCCTGTGCTGTTATGTTGACTGGCTATCCTCCTCCTCCGTGTCCTCAATGATACGATGATGATGATAGCTTGGAAGATCATTTTTGTTTATGGGTGCCGCCACCAGTGGCTAAGGCCCAATTTTCAGCCCCTGTTTTACAGGGCGTGTAATTACAATTTTTTTAGCAATAATTTGCCATAGGGCTCATTGCTGTGCTCCAAGTACAGTATCTGTGAGGGGTTGGAGTGTTGTGGCACCAGTGCCTAAGCCCAATTTTTCAGCCCCTGTTTAACAGGGGCGTGTCATTACATTTTTGAAGCAATACTTTGCAACAGGGCTCATTGCTGTGCTCCAAGTACAGTATCTGTGAGGGGTTGTAGTGTTGTGCCACCAGTGCCTAAGGCCCAATTTTCAGCCCCTGTTCAACAGGGGCATGCAATTACAATTCTTGATCTAATAATTCACAGCAGGGTCCATTGCTGCACCCACCAAGAGTAACTCTGAGGGCTTACAGTCTAGTGGCAACGCCACCACCACCACCACCACGAAAGGCCCAATTTTTCAGCCCCTGTTCAAAAGGGCAT